>PVLC010004715.1:0-82730 GCA_004027655.1 Graphiurus murinus | reverse complement strand
ATGGGAGGATCACAGGTTCAAGACCAGTCTCAGCAACCTAGTGAGACGCTGTTTCAAAATAAAACATAAAAGAAGCTGGGAAAGCTGGGTGTGGTGGCGCACACTTGTAATCCCAGCATTTGGGAGCCTGAGACTGGAGGATCTGGGTTCGCGGCCAGCCTCAGCTACCTAGTGAGGCACTTCGCAACTTAGTGAGACCCTGTTTCAAAATAAACAATAAAAAATAGGGCTGAGGGTATAGCTCAGAGGTAGAATGCCCCTGGGTTCCATCCCCAGTATCGCAAAAAAAAGAAGAAGAAGAAGCTGGGAGTCCAGCTCAGAGGTAGAACACCCTTCTACTCAATCTCCATTACCCTCCCCCCAAAAATAGTCCATTAAGCAGTTACTTTCCATTCACCCTGCCCCCTGCTTTCTGTGTCTGTAGATTTACCTATTCTGAATATTTCATATTAGTAGAATAATAAAATAAGTGACATTTTGTGTCTGAGTTTTTTCACTTAACGTTTTCAAGATTCATTCACACATAACATATCAATATTTTAATGACTGAGTCATACACACACACACACACACACACACATACATAAAATGAAAATTTGCTCATCTATCCACCTGTTGATGGACATTTGAGTTGTTTCTGCCTGTTGGCCATTGCAAACAGTGCTGCTATGAACATTCATGCATAAGCGTCCATGTGAGGGCTTGTCGGTTAGAGGTGAAAGTGCAATTGCTGTGTCATTTGATGATTCTGCTCAACTTTTTGAGGAACTGCCAAACTTTTCCTCTAAGTCATATTTTGTATGATTTCCACAGTGGCTAAATCTTTATTCTCAACAACAGTGTATAGCATTCCATTTTCTCCACATCCTAACCAGTGTTTACTGTTACCCATTTTTTTGTTTGTTTGTGTTTTGGGGGGGATAAATAAAGAGATCCTAATGAGCTACTTCACACAGCCTTGGGATGGAACATTAAACTTTTATAATTAACTTCTTCTCTTTTCTCCTCATGTCCTTCCACAAAGAACCATGAAAATAAATTTTCTGAATATCTAGGACCTTAAAAATGTCATTATAAACTACTTTTCCATTGGAGGTTTGTTTTATGGAGGAAATGCGGCTTTTGTGGTTGATTTAAAAATTGTGTATAAGCTGGGCGTGGTGGTGCATACCTGTAATCCTAGTACTTGGGAGGCTGAGATAGGAGGATGACAGGTTTGAGGACAGCCTCAGCAAATAGTGAGACTGTCATCAACCTAGTGAGACCCTGTTTCCAAATAAGAAATAAAATTGGGCTGGGGATGTAACTCAAAGGTAGAATGCCTCTGTGTTCAGTCCCCAGTACCACCAAAAAAAAAATTGTGTGTATATGGGAGAAGAAAAGTCTTGAATAGTTCTCCTGGTCCTGGTAGGTCTTACTCCTCACTTAGAAGACCCAACAGCTCTTTATCATGTGCTTGCAATATGTGAGGTACTATACTAAGCACAAAGGAGTGCAAAAAACAAAGGGCATGTAAAACACTCCCCACTCTCAATTAGCTTAGTATCAAGGGAATATAAAGCTTTAGTATGCTGGGCATGGTAACACACGCTTGTAATCCTAGTCCTTGGGAGGCTGAGACAGGATTACAGGTTCCTGGCCAGCCTCAGCTACTTATTGAGGCCTTCTGCAACTTAGTGAGGCCCTGTTTCTAAATAAAGAATAAAAAAATATATAGGAGCCGGGCATGGTGGCGCATGCTTGTAATCCCAGCATTCGGGAGGCTGAGACCAGAGGATCCGGGTTCGTGGCCAGCCTCAGCTACCTAGTGAGGCACTCTGCAACTTAGTGAGACTCGGTTTCAAAATAAAGAATAAAAAATAGGAGCCGGGCGTCGTGGCGCACGCTTGTAATCCCAGCATTCGGGAGGCTGAGACCGGAGGATCCGGGTTCGCGGCCAGCCTCAGCTACCTAGTGAGGCACTCTGCAACTTAGTGAGACCCGGTTTCAAAATAAAGAATAAAAAATAGGGCTGGGGGTATAGCTCGGAGGTAGAATCCCCCTAAGTTCCATCCCCAGTACCGCAAAAAAAAAAAAAAAAAAAAAAAAAAAAATAGGGCTGGGGGTATAGCTCGGAGGTAGAATGCCCCTGAGTTCAATCCCCGTATGGCAGCATTTGTGCCCCAGAGGAACACTTACCACAGTATTGATTTTTTATGCTTTCTTGATGTAATAATTTGGGAAGCAGAGGGAAAATATGGATGTAGCCAGGAAAGAACGTGAAAGATCTTTGTGATAATGTTAGTTTTCCAGATCTAGCAAAACATTCCACAGCCATTATGGCTTTCAAGAACTTTGATGGGTCCTTGTCAAGATTCCACTGTGTTGGATGAGACTTGGACCCTAGCTCAAGCTAGCAATAAACCTCCTTCTTCCTTTTGCAAAAAAAAAAACTTTGATGTAGTTTGTAGGACCAAAGTCTTCCACTGGCTTCTGCCCATCAATAATGAGACAGTTTAATTCTCATTTATTTAACTACTTATGGTTACCATACAAAAAGACCATTATATCCATAATTTCTTTCAATTTTGAAAAAGTAAATTAGGTTTGTATTTACAACTTTCTATCTACTATTGTATAATTATTTGAATATCTACAGAACTTCATCAAGTGAATTAGCTGTTAGGTCATGGTAAGAATAATAATGCAGGCCAGGCATAGTGGCATATGACTGTAATCCCAGTACTTGAGAGCTGAGACAGGAGGATCGCAGGTTCAAGACCAGCCTCAGTAACTTAGACTCTCAGCAACCTAGCAAGACCCTGTTTCAAAATAAAAAATAAAATAGGGTTGGGAGTGTAGCTCAGAGATAAAATACCCCTGGGTTCAATTCCTTGAACCGAAAAAAGAAAAAATAATGTAAGCCCAGTCTGCCAGTATGCTGGCTACCATTCATGTTTAAAGATAGTAACCAAGCTAGTATTTCTTATGTTAGGTGGAGGCTACTAAAAGGACTTCAACCTCTTGCAAGATGGCCATTCATTGGAAATTGCCTTTCTCTCTTGATGTATTATTTAGGCAGGTTTTTTTTTTTTTTTTTTTTTTTTTTGCGGTACTGGGGATTGAACTCAGGGGCGTTCTACCTTCGAGCTATACCCCCAGCCCTATTTTTTATTCTTTATTTTGAAACCAGGTCTCACTAAGTTGCGGAATGCCTCACTAGGTAGCTGAGGCTGGCCGCGAACCCAGATCCTCCGGTTTCAGCCTCCCAATAGGCAAGTTTTAAGTATCCCAAGTAAAGGTAGTTCTTCAGTCTCTAGACTATGATTAGAATTATTCTGAAGAAGAGTGCGTATATAAAATGCTTTCAACTCCTTTCGATTTTAAACATGTGGTGGCTTAGAGCTCTGCCCATGTATACAGGCTTGTTTCTGGGAAACTACTTCTACATTCTACAGTACATTGCAATTGGAGAGTAGTCTATCCATTTTTATACACAGGAATTATACTATGGGTTTTTCCTTTTGTATAATTTAGATTATTGTACTTACAGATTCATATTTACACCATCTACTATCTTCAGCTGTGGCTCTACATTTTACTCCCTTCAATGAAATCCATGATATGTACTCCTCTACTAATATGTTCCAACTTTGAACATGTTCTTTCTATTTGGCCACAGGTAAACTATTGTTCATTTTCATTCTTCTAATTTAAAAGATGGATTCTGAATTTTCATTTAATTTTTCTCTCCTAGACAGTTAAATCCCACACAGAAACAGATGAGAAACAAACAGAGAGCCGTACCATCACCCCTCCTGCTGCACCCAAACCAAAACGGGAAGAAAACCCTCAGGTAGGTCCGGCTTTCCAAAGGCCTGGCTCAGTCTCTGATGTGGACCCCTGCTTTCTGTATCATTCAGTGTTCTTTTTACTGTGCTTTCTTGTATTCAACAATGTTATTGCCAAGTCAGGTTGACCTAGGGCAGGTCTGAGTGTGGTCTTAAGGGCCTGTGTGCTAGCACATAAGTATTTTGGTGTTTCAAAGGAAGTATTTTTAAATGATGTTCATACACGTCTTACAAATTTGAAATATAAGAGTAATGTTAATTTTCCTAGATATCCTATTATATTCCAAATGATTATTATGTTCTCTTTGTCTCAGGCAACATTTATAAGATACCCAGTTCACTCAGCTAATGTCTGTTTACATTATCAGTTACAGCTGCTAAATGTACATTTTTGTTATTATCATTTTATTGCATGAGAACCTCAAATCTCAAATGAACTAGTAGCTCAAAAGTAGTTCATTGGAGCATAAAAGAAGGGATGAAAATAATAACATCTATACTACAACTTAGAATAGAGTTATAAATATAAATAGCAAATAAGACCCCAGTACAAATATAGAATGTTAATCTGTATGCCCCTAGATAAGAAAATATTTTAGTTTAACGTTTTTGTACAAGCAACTACAAAAGAAAAATGTAGAGAGGTAATCTGGTGACCGATATCTGATAGTTGGATTTTATTAGATCAGTAAAACATTTCCCTCTATCCTCCATGCATGCTTTGTGATGAAACCATGTCAGAGTGGCAAGAAGCCATCAAAGCTTCACATCTTTTTTTTTTCTTATAAAAGCCAGTGATTTAACCAGGCGTGGTGGCAAACCCAGTACTTGGGAGGCTGAGACCAAAGGATCCGGATTCGAGGCCAGCCTCAGCTACTTAGTGAGGCCCTCCGCAACTTAGTGAGACCCTGTTTCAAAATAAAGAATAAAAAATAGGACTGGGGGTGTAGCTTGGAGGTAGAATGCCCCTGGGTTCAATCCCCAGTACCTCAAAAAACAAAATAAATAAATAAATAAACAAATAAATAAAAGTCAGTGATTTATTGAGCTAACCTGGTTTTTTCTAAAACAAGTACCAAATATTATCTCTAAAGAAAGGACCTAAACTTGAACAACAACAGCAAAAACATACTAGTTGCAGAAATTGCTGACAAACTGGCAAAGTCATCCACAAAACTAATGACAAGTATTATGCCCAGTGAAGGAAGAATGAAGCAAATTATTATCAAAATTTTTTTTACCAAAAGAAACTGAGGACTGGGTATGGTGACGCATGCCTATAATCCCTCGACTTGAGAAGCTGAGACAGGAGGATTGCATATTCAAGCCTCAGCAACTTAGCAAGACCCTGTTTCAAAGAAAAAATAAATAAATAAATAGGGCTAGGGGTGTAGCTCAGAGGTAGAATGCCTCTGGGTTCAATCCAAGGAAGGAAGGGAGTCAGGAAGGGAAGGGGCAGTGAGTCCAGAACTGCTTTTTTATTCTGGCTATCAAGGAATAGATGTCCACCTAAGCTTTTTTTTTTTTTTTTTTTTTTTTTTTGCGGTACTGGGGATTGAACTCAGGGGCATTCTACCTCCGAGCTACACCCCCAGTCCTATTTTTTGTATTCTTTATTTTGAAACCGAGTCTCACTAAGTTGCGGAGTGCCTCACTAGGTAGCTGAGGCTGGCCGCGAACCCGGATCCTCCGGTCTCAGCCTCCCGAATCCTGGGATTACAAGCATGCACCACCACGCCCGGCCTCCACCTAAGCTTTTGAAATAAGAAATAAATAAGAAGCTGGGTGTGGTGGCTCACGTTTGTAATCCCACCATTTGGGAGGCTGAGACTGGAGGATCCAGGTTTGCGGCCAGCCTCAGCTACCTAGTGAGGCACTTCACAACTTAGTGAGACCATGTTTCAAAATAAAGAATAAAAAATAGGGCTGGGGCTATAGCTCGGAGGTAGAATGCCCCTGAGTTCAATCCCCAGTACCGCAAAAAAAAAAAAAAAAAGAAAGAAAGAAAGAAAATAAGAACTTTTCAGGACTTTCCTATGTTCTCAAGTAGCCTGTTCAAGGAATATGTCTTCAATAGGTTGAACCTATCACTTCCGGTTACAATGTCATATTTAATGCTGAAAATAAGATGTCAAGCCAGGCATGGTGGCGTGGCGCATGCCTGTAATCTCAGTACTTGGGAGTCTAAGACAAGAAGATCACAGGTTTGAGACTAGCCTTAGCAATTTAGTGAGATTCTTAGCAGTCTATTGAGACTGCTTCAAAATAAAAAGGGCTAGGGCCGGGCGTGGTGGCGCACGCTTGTAATCCCAGCATTCGGGAGGCTGAGACCGGAGGATCCGGGTTCAAGGCCAGCCTCAGCTACCTAGTGAGGCACTCCGCAACTTAGTGAGACTCGGTTTCAAAATAAAGAATAAAAAAACTAGGGCTGTGGGTATATCTCGGAGGTAGAATGCCCCTGAGTTCAATCCCCAGTACTGCAAAAAAAAAAAAAAAAAAGGGCTAGGGAAGCCGGATGTGGTGGCACACGTTTGTAATCCCAGCATTTGGGAGGCTGAGACCAGAGGATCCAGGTTCTCGGCCAGCCTGAGCTGCCTAGTGAGGCCCTCCGCAACTTAGTGAGACCTGGTTTCAAAATAAAGAATAAAAAAACAGGGATGGGGATGTAGCTCGAAGGTAGAATGCCCCTGAGTCCAATCCCCAGTACCGCAAAAACAAAACAAAACAAAAAAAAAAGGGCTAGGGGTGTAGCCCAAAGGCAGAACACTCCTAGTTTCACTCCCCAGTACCACACACACACACACACACACACACACACACACACACACACACACACAAAGTCAAGATTTTTTTTCCTAAGACCAAACTATGGCATTAATAACTCTACAGGAGTCTGTCTTCTAATAATTAATAATGTTTTTATTTGTTAGAGAAAGAAATTGATAACATATTATTTGGCATATTTAGAAACCACATGCAGTGGTACATCAGGAAATGAAGACAGGCCAAGGGTGGTGGAACACACTTGTAATCTCAGTGCTTGGGAGGCTAAGCTAGGAGGATTGCAGGTTTGTGGCCACCCTCAGCAACTTACCAAGACCCTGTTTCAAAATTAAAAATAATAGCCGGGCATGGTGGCGCACACTTGTAATCCCAGTACTTGGGAGGCTGAGACTGGAGGATCCAAGTTCACGGCCAGCCTCAGCTACTTAGTTAGGCCTGCCACAACTTAGTGAGACTCGGTTTCAAATAAAGAATAAAAAATCGGGCTAGGGGTATAGCTTGGAGGTAGAATGCCCCTGAGTTCAGCCCCTAGTACCACAAAAAAATAAAAATAAAAATAAAAAATAATAATAATAATAATAAGCCAGGCGTGGTGGCGCACGCTTGTAATCCCAGCATTTGGGAGGCTGAGACCGGAGGACCAGGTTCGAGGCCAGCCTCAGCGACCTAGTGAGGCACTCTGCAACTTAGTGAGACCCGGTTTCAAAATAAAGAATAAAAATTAGGGCTGGAGGTATAGCTCGGAGATAGAATGCCTCTGAGTTCAATCCCCAGTACTGCAATAATAATAATAATGATAATAATAATAATAATAGTAATAAGGGCTGGGTGTATCTTGGAGGTAGAATTCCCTGGGTTCAATCCCCAGTACCAAAAAAAAAGAAAAGAAAATGAAGACATGCTTTTCGGACTGCAAACCTAAGAAAAAAATAGAAATTAATCTTGCTCTCTCCAATTTGAAGATCTCAATAGTCTATCTTTGAGATGCAGTATTCTAATCATCTTTGTTTCTGATGGATCCCTAAGAGTGGTCTTCAGAGAGAAATTGCTCCATAATTTTAGGTCTATGTTTGATTGGAAAAACCATAATATTAAGGAGAACCATCTGCTGTCATTCCTAAAAAATCACTTAGTTTTGAGTTAACATTGTCTAATCAGTGGCAGCAAAAATAAGAGAACCCCTCACCTAGTTGGGACAAGTGAAGTACTTGGAATTCAGAGATTGTTGCATGGGAGACTCTTTACGTCCTCTGCCTGCTTTTTTGAGTATGAAATCCTTTTCCCTTTAGGAAGATTTTTCTGAAAATTTATGGCCTTGAGAAAGTGGAAGACGTAGGCCCCAGGCCTTCTCTTTTGGCTCTGTTAGACCAGAATGCCTGTAGCATGGCCCCAGAGCTGTCCATAGGGGAGCATGCCTGCTCTCGGTTCCTCTGACCCAGCCTCCGTCAAGCAACCAGCCCACCGAGCTGGCTTTCCTTGGTGTCTAAGTAGGAACCTACCGCTGGCTTTGTGAAAACCCAGCCTGAAGTATATCCTTCTTTTGTTTCTCTGCTACAGAAACTTGCCTTCATGGTGTCTCTAGGGTTGGTAACACACGACCATCTAGAAGGTAAGAGATGGTATTCTTGGCATTGCCTTCTTTTTGACCCACAGCTTTGTTCCTTAAGGTGGTATTTGAATTCCTAGAATAGAAAATTGGAACACAAATAAAGTACCATTCAACCAGTATGGAGTTTATTTCCTCCAGTGGAGAAAATGCCTTTCCTCCATCTAATATTCATGTCTTCCCCTTCCTAGTATCACCCACACTACAGTCCTGGGGAAGCCTCCCCAGCTGCCTGAATTAAGGTGACTGTTCAGTGTAAGGGAACTCTCTTCCATTCTGACAGCACCAAGTAGCAAGTACTCCTCTGACAAATCCTTGTCTATATTTTCCAGTCACTCTATGTTATCAGAATCTTCAGGAGTTACAAAGCTATGCCTGTCCTGGTTATTTAATTCAAGAAATGATGAACTTTGGTTACTCACTCTATGGAGAAAGTTCATCCAGGCCTATATGTAAAGCTACCAGGCCAGCTTGTTTAGAAGTATGATCACTGAGAAGCTGTCGGAGAGAACCACACTGTGGGACAGTGTGTCTTGCTTTCTGAGAGATAAGAGAAGGCGGTCCCACATATTGCTTCCAGTAGTATGCTTGCCTCTGTCAGTGCTACAGTGAAACAGCTTTGTCTCTGTTCCTGATTTGTTATGGGAAAACCAACAGATAAATAATGAAGTTCAATTATTTAGGTTCTCCACACCTGTCTTCTAATCTAAGCTTTTTCTTTCTCCCCAAGAAATCCAAAGCAAGAGGCAAGAGCGAAAAAGAAGAACGACAGCAAATCCAGTATACAGTGGAGCAGTCTTTGAGCCAGAGGTACTCTTGGCCAGTGCTTGGCCCTTCCCTCACAGTTACAGTTTTATTTATGACTTGTCCAGCACCTTCTATCTGAAAACCTGCTTCAGAGCAGCACCCTCAATATACTTGCCCAGCTCTGTGAATGATGGGTTTTTTCCCTAGCCCATCACATTATTTCATGTTTATTTTTCACTCCTATCCCTTTTTTCCCCTAAGTTTGAGCAGTTACAGACTTGCCTTAAAATTGTTAATTCATTCCTACTTCAGCCACAGCTATCATCTGAAGCAAAGGCAGAACTCTCTGGCATGTCCTGAGAGCCAAGTACATAAATAAAACCAGTTAGTACTGAGACCTTGGGGATGGTTAGCACTGACGATTAACTGACATGTGACAGGCATGCTGGGCATGGTCTTAACTTGTGCCAGTGTTAGTAGTAACCATATGGTGCAACCAGTCACCTTTCCTTCTTCAATTCCCAAAGCGGAAGAAGAGTGCAGTCACATACCTAAACAGCACAATGCATCCTGGGACCCGGAAGAGAGGTGAGTGCATTTTTGTATCTCTCTGCCTTACTATTGCTTTTGCTTTCTGTGTTGTGTTTCTTCTCCCTCCCTTCTCCCATCCTCCCTGACTCCTCTCTTCCTTGAAAATAGTTTGTTGTAGATTTCTTGTTAGAGTTGTATATGTAGAATCAAAAGCTGACTTTCCTGGGTTCTGGCAACTCTGACTCAGGTGAATGGATTAATGCAGCATTTCTGCCCCAAGTCTCCCAGGCCATCCATGAATAGCACAGTGAACAGAACACCATGTGAAAGGAAGCACTTAGTGTCATTAAGCAGAGCAGAGCACTGCTGTTGCCAAGGTGTTCTTAATAGTGTCGCAGTCCTCCTGCTGCCAGCAAGGCTAGAACGTGACTCTTAAGTTTCTGTGAGCCACAGACTTTCCAGGAAGGAGAGAACTTAGAATCTTTGAAAAGATTTAATTGGCATCTCCAACTAAAGAAAAAAAGGCCACTGTCAAAACAGGCTTCCCAAAGCATAAACTCCTGAAGAGCTTTATTTCCACCTCTCAGGCCTTCTGTGAGCATTCCACCTTAGTCTTAGGGCAGAACAGCAGCAGCTGCAGCAGCATCCCTCACCATAAGGTCTAAATAGACCTTAATAGCTCAGGTCTGCACTCATAAACAATGTACTGACATTGTTCTCTGAATGTCAATACTATAGCCCGAGGTCCCTTTCTGCGCATGGTGATGTGTCCCTGAATTACAGTTCTAGGCTACAAAGGTCATGGAGTGAGTGGACGAGTGGACTAGCATACTGATTTTTGCATATACACACATGGTCTCAGAGATACTGGAAACTGAGGAGGTCATCCTGACCCTTTGTCTGCTTTAGGCAGAACTATAACTATACCATTTTCTTTCTCTCTCTCTGAAAAGAGTTACCTACCTTTGGTGACCCATTCTAATGTTTCATCAGTCTTGTTCTTCAGGTACTTAAAAATATTTAGGTAGGGAAACCCAAGTTACTGCTTTAGATTGATTTCTGAGCCACAGTAGCCAGTGCCATTAGTTATTTTTTGTTGTTTTGTGTTCAGCTATTTTTTTGTGACTTCTGATAGAGTTCTCAGAAAGGAGCCCCCCAGCCAGAGGCTGCAATTAATTAGCATGCTGGTAGGCAGTATCTGCTTCAAGGACAGAGGTTAAATGAGCCAGAAAGACGTTAGTATCTCTTGCCAAGGTCAGGATAAAAGCCTGCATTCACACTGCCTATGATGTGCCTTCTGTGGATCCACTTCTCCTCCTTGCAGCACTAAATTCCCTAGAAAAGACAAACCATAAGATCTATCTTTGGACTATAGATGTTGCCAGTTTAACACAGGTAACATTTGTGTGATGGCTGATAGAATCATGACTCTTATGCATAATCCAACTTTTGGCAAAGTCATGATCCCACCTGTACTACTCACCAGTGCTTGTAAGCAGTTCTGGGCCCTGCCCCCTTCTTTCTCTTTCTCTTTCTCTCTCTCTCTCTCTCTCTCTCTTTCTCTCTCTCCCTCTCCCTCCCTTCCTCCCACCCCACCCCCTTTGATGTGCAGGGTTTATACTCATGATGGCTCACAGCTTATAAGCTATGACCCTGACTGTCACAAGACAAGGACCCTGACTTAGATATATGATAAGGCCATAGAGAGGCTGCCCTAGACTTCCTCCACGCCTGGGGTTCAGGCATAGATCTCTTTTAGCATGAGGTTTGATTTAGAGCACCTGGCCTCAAATCAGGCCTCTCAGGAGTGCTGATGATAGGTCCTTTCCTGGGACTTTGAAGCAGCCTGAGTTCTTAGACATGTAGTTCACTAAAATGTTTGTGACAGAAATTGGGGCAAGAACTCTTAGTCCACTCTGAAGGTATCTGGAGTCAGAAATGCTTAAATTCATTAAGCCCAGAGTATCTTGCTACTCTTAGGTTCCAGGTATTCTCAGAACATATCTCTCAATGGCTCTAACAGCAAGGGGTAAGAGTAGTTGACTTGAATTTTGCCTCTTTGCTTTGCCTTCCTCCATCCTCACCAGCAGTAAAATGACCAAAATGTAGACAGGAGAGAAATGGAAAAGCAAAAATGCAAAAGCTGGGCATGGTGGCGCACACTTGTAATCCAGTACTTGGGAGGCCAAGACAAGAGGATGGCAGGTTTGTGGCCAGCCTCAGCTACTTAGTGAGACCCTGTTTCAAATTAAAGAATAAAAAATAGGGCTGGGGGTATAGCTCGGACATAGAATGCCCCTGGGGTCAATCCCTAGTACCACAAAAAAAAAAAAAAAGCAAAAATGCTAAATAAATTTATTTGTGGGAACTAAGAATCATCAGTATTATTGTAAGAGTGATAATTGCAGAGAAACCTTAGAGAACAATATGCAAAATGGTATGGAGAAATAAAAATCTGTTCCTGGCCTTGGCTCCCATTGAGCTTTGACATCTTTAGAAATCTCAAATTCTAATAGTCTAGAAATGTCACCATACTTTGCCCAGGCTTAGGCATAAGCCAGCACTTCTTGTCACTCTCAAGACTCTTCTCCTCCCTTTTGAGATTCACATAGTCGTTTCTAATGACATTAAATCTTTGCTTCCTTTCCTTTCTCTGGGACTGTTGATTAACCTTCTGTCTGCTACCTCACTTCCTTTTCCATGCTAGCCAATGAGGAGCACTGGCCAAAGGTATGTAAGACCATTTTCCCCTTCTCTTTCCCTCCCCCTTTTTCCCCTTTTGTTCCCTTCTCTTGGTGTATAGGTCGTCCTCCAAAATACAATGCAGTGCTGGGGTTTGGAGCCCTTACCCCAACATCCCCCCCATCCAGTCATCCCGACTCCCCTGAAAGTGAAAAGACAGAGACCACATTCACTTTCCCTGCACCTGTGCAGCCTGTGTCCCTGCCCAGCCCCACCTCCACAGACGTAAGTAACCTGGGGATCGCGCTCTCTTGTGAGAGCTCGAATCGGGAAAACCGTTGTCCTGTGTTGTCTCCTTGCTACCTTGCACCTTCTTGACTACCCCTGGAGCTGCAGTAGACCCTATAGAACACCTTGCATGCCACCCTAGGCAGCTTTTTTTTAAGAGTCCGAGGCTTTTTGTGTTAACACCAGGGAGCTCAGAATTTTCAGAGTCTGAAATTGATCTGTTTAAATAAATTCTCAGAAATAGGATGGAGTAGCCGGGCCTGGTGGCACACACTGGTAATCCCAGTACTTGGAAGGCTTAGACAGGAGGATCGCAGGTTCGAGGACAGCCTCAGCAAGTAGTGAGACTCTCATCATCCTAGTGAGACCCTGTTTCCAAACAAGAATAAAATTGGGCTGGGGGTGTAGCTCTAAGGTAGAATGCCTCTGGGTTCAATCCCCAGTAAAACACACACACACACACACACACACACACACACACACACACACACACACACACAATGGGGTGGGGGAATTGGCTGATATCATTAAGAGGTATGCAAATTTCTATCCTGGGTGTGTTGGCCATAGAAATGAGAATATAGCATATGTTAACCCAGAAGCTCTTGTTTCCTGCTTCAAGCAGTTTCAGAAATGGAAGGTTTTATGTAGAGCAACAACTTTCTTCACAGAGTTGATCAGAAAATAGTTCCTGAAAAGGTATCTGATACTTAGTAGCTCAGAGTGTGAACTTGTGAACTAGCAGATACTTACTGTGCTCTTCTTGAGGCTGGGGACACAGCAAGGAACCAAACCAACCACCTGCCCTCAAGGAACTCATACTCCATGAGAAGAGGTTGATGACAGATGTGTGATGTGTCAGGTAGTGATAGGCACTCTGAAGAAGAATGGAACAGGTGAAGGCATAAGGCATAATGGCAGGTGCTCACTGTCCTAGGAAGAGTGGTAAGTGAAAGCACCTCTGACAGGAAGTGAAGGTGTGAGCCCTGGGAGTATCTGGGGGGAGACCAGCAGTGCAGTGCAGAAGCCTGAGGTGTGTGTGTGTGTGTGTGTGTGCGAGTGGCATGTTGAAAGACAGCATCTGGAACAGAGCAAGTGGGGCAGAGCAGTGGGAGGCAAGAGCCAGAGGCGGCAGGGCTGATCATATGGGGCTTTGAGGCTTATTCTAAGAAACATTGGAGGGTTTTGAGTAGAGGAATGATACAATTTTTCAATTATGAAAAAAAGGTGTTTTATTTTTAAAATTTCCAAACCTCAGAAAGTTGCAATAATGGTACAGTGAACAAATATATACCCTTCACATAGATTCACTAATTGTTAATGTTTTGCTACATTTGCTTCTCACCCTCCACACACACACACACACACACACACACACAACCACATGCACATACATACGCACACTTTTTTTTTTTTGCTGTACCAGTAGAGAAGTTACAGACTTCATGAGTCTTTATCCCCAAAGATTCCCATGTATATCTCCTAAGAACAAATGTGTTCTGTTATATAGCTGCAATGTATTTATTAAACTGAGGGGATTTAACATCAAAATAGTAGTATATGATATACAGCTCATACTCATATTTATCCAGATGTCCTATAATTGCCTGTGTGGCTTTGTTTTTTTCTGCTTTCAATCCAGTTCAACCTCATTCCTGACATTTATTGTTATGGTATTATTTCTTTAGTCTGCTTTATTCTGAAACAGTTTTTTAGCTTTTCTTTGTCTTTCATAACATTGGCATTTTTTAAAAGATAGGCCAGTTATATGTAGAGTAAGTCTCCATTTGGATTGTCTGTGCCCTCAAGAATAGCTTAAAGGTATACATTTTTGTAGGAATACTAAATAAGTAATGATGGGTTCTTCTCAGCGTATCCCACCAGGAGGCATGTGCCAGTGTGCCCCATTATTGGTGATGTAAACTTCCATCTTGAGATAGTTTCCATTTAATTTTTTCACTTGTAAAGGTCCCTTTTCCCTCTGGTGGAAATAGCTTTGAGTGTGTATAAATAGTAAACATCCAGTTTCCCAGCAAACTGTTACCCAATGACTTTAGCATTCTTTGATGGTTCTTGCCTGTGTTTACTATTTTTAAGGTGTTTGTAAAAGCAGCCTGAATTTTAAAAGGAGTGCTGTCTGAAATATGGATAAGGGCCTGTGGGGAGAATAGGAGGGAAGTAGGGATGTCAGTTAAGAGGTCTTTCAGTCATTCAGGCAGGAAGATGATGGAAACTTGGCCAAATAGTGTGGTAGAAGCAAATCCGATGAATATGGGGTATGAGGAAAAGAGAATAGTTGAGGATACATCCAAAATTTGTGGTCTAACAACTGCAAGGATGAAGCTGCCATTTACTGAAGATGATGAGAGGAACAGGTTTGAGGAGAGAAATTGAGAATTTCATTTTGGGCCAGGCGTGGTTGCCCACACTTGTAATCCCAGTATTTGGGAGGCTGAGACTGGAGGATCCGGGTTCACAGCCAGCCTCAGCTACTGGCCTGCCACAACTTAGTGAGACCCTGTTTCAAACTAAAGAAGAAAAAATAGGACTGAGGGTATAGCTCGGAGGTAGAATGCCCCTGGGTTCAATCCCTAGTATCGCAAACAACAACAACAACAAAAAAGAATTTCCTTTTGTCAGTAACAGAGCTTATTGTTGACCATCTTCAGGTAAAATGTTCCTTAAACTTGCAGGTTCTCAGAACTTACTATGGCGTACCCCTGTCCAAGACAGTACTGTATGAACATTCTGAGTTATAATTCCAGGGGCAACAAGGGAAGTGCTATCTCTGGAGAATTAGGGTCATAGCAGAGTCCTGTCCTCTGACAGGTTCCCTTCCTTGGACATAGCTGGTGGCTACCACCTCCTCATGGCTCCACAGATTCAGTGTTTCATCCAGATTTCCTAACTTTTGGTGTTAGTGATTGATACAGTTTTGTCTAACCGTCCTGTTAATAAGCACCAGGAGTCCCTATCAGAAACCTCATTTGCTGACACCAAAGATTGTCCCAACTTTTTATCGGAGCATTGCCAAAGGGACCCACAGCTCATTAGCTTCTTGGAGAGCTCTCCTTCTGGACTGATGCACAATGCTAGGTCCAGATGATTCTGTGGTCCTCCACGTGAATCTTTTTCCTAGACAATGTTGCTTAGTTTGGTAGTTTGGGTTAAGAGGGGTTATGGTTTTCTTTGAGAGACTGCATTCACTGGATCCACTGAGATCAAATCACAAACTGAAAGTTCCTGCCAGGTTCAGGCCAGCTTCAGCCACTTAGTGAGGACCTCTACAACCCAGCAAGAACCTGTTTCCAAATAAGAAATAAAATAGGGCTTGAGGTATAGTTCATAGGTAGAATGCCCCTGGGTTCAATCCCCAGTGATAACCCCCCCCAAACACACACACACACACACACACACACACACACACACTCCTTCCAGGTTTCTTCTTAAAATGCAAACATTGTTCTTTTCAGAAATCTAAAGGTAAAGCTGGGCGTGGTGGCACATGCTTATAATCCCACTACTTGGGAGGCTGACAGGAGGATTGCAGGTTCAAAGCCAGCCTTGGCAATTTAGCGAGGCTCTCAACAACCTAGTGAGACTCTGTTTCCAAATAAGATATAAAATCTGGATGAGGGTATAGCTTAGAGGTAGAATGCCTCTGGGTTCAATCCCCAGTCCAAGAAAAAAAGAAAAAACTTTTCTCATACCACTAAATATGTTCAGAACTTCCTAAGTTAAACTCAGAGGAATGGATTTTTTAAAAAGATAATTGACGCCAGGCGTGGTGGCGCATGCTTGTAATCCTAGCATTTGGGAGGCTGAGACCAGAGGATCCGGGTTTGCGGCCAGCCTCAGCTACCTAGTGAGGCACTCTGCAACTTAGTGAGACCCTGTTTCAAAATAAAGAATAAAAATTAGGGCTGGGGGTAGAGCTTGGAGGTAGAATGCCCCTGAGTTCAATCCCCAGTACCGCAAAAATAAATAAATAAATAAAAATAAATAAATAAAAAGATAATTGACTTACAGTATCCCAACAGCAGCAGTGATTAAAATCAACACACAGGCTTCTGTATGTTTGCTGCTGGGTAGCATAAGCCTCAACAACATTAATTAAACAATAACCATGGCAAGGTAAGCATTTCCTGGGGATCAATAACCATCTAGAAGGACTTGGTAATACAAGACCCGACTAGACGCTAATCCTCAGGATGTACCTTGTTGCTGCTATCATCAATTTTTGGAGAAGGGGAGATATGTTGACATAATTAGAAGATTTTTTAGCACACAAAGAAACTGCTGTTTAAAGAAGCAGCATGATTCCTGAAAACATGTCACCAGTTCTCAGCAAAGAATCATGGGTCAATCATCTATCAGCTTGCCATTTGGTTATGGTAATAATTTGGTCAGTCACCAAAGCTAAGCTTTTAACTTGGAGTAGTGCTTTTGTGGGAGTTCCTCCATGCTCTTCAGGCAAGGAATGTACTCTATATGGATAGAAGAGCTTGGCCTTTTATACTCATTTTTATTGGGCAGCAGTTCTCAAAGTGTGATCTGGGGTCCCTGAGACTCTTCCAGGGAGTTATAAAATCAAAACTAATTTCTTCATACTACGAAAATAGCAGTTGCCATTTTTTCTTTCATTCTCTCAAGACTGGACAGTGGAGTTTTCCAGATACTACGTAATGTGTGATGTAATAGCTAATGGAATGCATACTTGTATATTCTTGAGTTTTTTAATTTTTCAATATACTATTTTTGTAACTTTTCATGATTGTTATTATTTCAAAGTTAGAAATTTTAAAGCTTTTGATTAAAAAAAAAAGTACCAGTAGATATAAATCATATAACCAAAAGCTCTCGGGGGTCCTCAGTAATTTTAAGAATATACAAGAATCTTCAGCCAGATGTATTCCCAGTACTTGGGAGGCTGAGACAGGAGGATTGCAGGTTCAAGGCAAGCTTCAGCAACTTAGGTCCTATTTTAAAATAAAAAGTAAAATAGGGATGGAGTTGTAGCTCCGAGGTAGAATATCCCTGGGAATTCCATTCCAGGGAATCCTCACACCAAAAATTAAAGGATAGAAGTTTTTCTTTTCTTTAGAAACTTGAAAGAACTTACTGTATTTTCTGTATACTCTGCCTTCTAGTTTTTGATATTCTCCTTATTCAGGAGCAAAGGAAAGTGAGCCGAACTCTATTTACGCCAACAAGTCCCTCTGAATAAGATGTCCAGTTTATCTCACTCCACTACTGATCATTTTATCTGCAGTTCATGTAAAACAGTCTTAAAGCCATACAGTTCTTTTTGTTTTGTTTTGTTTTGTTTTGAGGTACTGAGGATGGAACCCAGGGCCTTGCACATGCTAGCCAAGTGTTCTACCACTGAACTACATCCCCAGCCCTCTTTATTTTTTTCATTTTGAGGTGGGGTCTTGCTAAATTTCCCAGGCTGTCCTCAAACTTGATCCTCCTGCCTCAGTCTCCTGAGTAACTAGAATTACAGGTGTATACTACTGCACTCAACATACATTTGTGGGGGGGGGGCACTGGGGATTGAACCCAGGGGCATTCTACCTCCGAGCTACACTCCCAGCCCTATTTCATTTTTTTATTCTTTATTTTGAAACAAGGTCTCACTGAATTGCAGAGGGCCTCACTAAGTTTGAGGTTTGAGGCTGGCCGCAAACCTCCGATCCTCCTGTCTCAGCCTCTCAAGGACTGAGATTACAAGCATGTGCCACCACGCCCAGCTAACATACATTTTTAAATAAACTCCATAAAGACTTACAACCCAGGGCTAAGGTTTAATAAAGATTGCTCTTCAGTGGGGCATGGTGGTGCATGCCTACGATCTCAGTACTTGGGAGGCTAAAACAGGAGAATTGCAGGTTCGAGGCCAGTCTCAGCAATTTAGTGAGATCCTGTTTTAAAATGAAAAATAAAATGGGGCTGGGGATGTAGCTCAGAAATAGAATGCTCCTAAGTTCAATCCCCAGTGAGAGAGAGAGAGAGAGAGAGAGAGAGAGAGAGAGAGAGATACACCGCTTATCTCTTCAGAGGAGAAAAGCACACCATAGCCTGATTTCAGGAATGAAGGAAGAAGGTCATGGTTAATCTAGCAGTGGAACCACTGTGGGTTTTGGGGAGTTAAACTGCTAGACTGCATGCCTCATAGATTTTTGCACATGTACTGAGTATCTTTTTTATTGCCCAGAGGTAACATTTTCTTATTAAGAAAGATTAAAATCCATCCACACTATGATATATCTTCGAACTTTTTCTGGGCTGCCAAATACCCTAGTGAATTACGCATAAAGTGTCCTTTCAACTCTAAAGAAAAATTGTAGTCCATGAAGATGCATTCTTTCAGTGGTAAGGTGGTAGAAAGCATATGTCATAGAAAGGAAGGACTGGGCATTGCTCTCCTGCTTCTTGTACAGAAGTTCTGTATTAGGCCTTCAGCAGAATGACCTAGAAATATTAAATCAGCACCTTGGCATTGGCTTGTGAGTAACCCTGGCTTGTCCCCTCAGCCTTCCACTCCCTGGCGTCCTGATTATCAGTGGCATTAATCCCCTCCAGGGAACAGGCTAGGGATTAACTTGCTGAAAATGTCTCTATAGGAACTTTTTTTTTTTTAATCTTCTTCTGTTCTTTCAAACTTTAAGTAGATCTTTTTTTTCTGATGGTGCCTTCTGTTGAGAGGGCTCCAGCAGACTCACCTGAGTACTAAAATTGTCACAACAAGGAAGGCAGAGTGGACTGGGGCTGCTTGTCTTTTTCTAGCTGGTAAGACATTTTATAGGGAAAACTAAAGCCTCCCAGAATAGAATGGCCCAATGAACAGCAAATACTCAATACTGATTTTAAGAGAATGCTGTCAGCTGTTGGTTTGGCTTCTTAAATTCTTCATGCTAGAAAGCTTATATGAGTTTAATTCACTCCTGACTCAATCTTTTCCCATTTGGACTTTTTATTTTTCCCTCTGAATAAGCAAAGCGTTTAGTAAAACTCAATTTCTTTTCTGTCTTTCCCAATCCTTCTAAACCATCCCCCAAATGATAGATAATGAATATTGTTTGTATCATTTTGTGAGACACTTTGATGAATGGATTTCAGCACCTGTAAAATTTCTGATTTGTGGGTTGGATCTTAATAAAATGTCATAAATGCCAAGCTTTACCTATAAAGTTGATTTTGGCCTAATCAACCACAGAGCTTTCCTATAAACTCAAATTCAAAGTTAAGAATACAGGTGGGCGCAGTAACACACACCTGTAATCCCAGTACTTGGAAGGCTGAGACAGGAGAATTGCAGGTTCAAGGCCAGCCTTAGCAACTGAGCAAGGCCCTCAGCCACTTAGTGAGACCCTGTTTCAAAATAAAAATTAAAAAGATCTGGGAATTTAGCTCAGAGGTAGAATGGTCCTGGTTCAATCCCCAGTACCAAAACAATAAAAAAAAAAACAACTGAAGTTAAGAATACTATCTCCACTGGGGACCTCAGCTGTATGGAGCTGGTGGGGGCTTGTGCCATTGGTGATTCCTGCTTTTTTTTTTTTTTTTTTTTTTGCGGTACCAGGGATTGAACTCAGGGGCATTCTACCTCCGAGCTATACCCCCAGCCCTATTTTTTATTCTTTTTATTTTGAAACCGAGTCTCACTAAGTTGCGGAGTGCCTCACTAAGTAGCTGAGGCTGGCCGCGAACCTGGATCCTCCAGTCTCAGCCTCCCGAATGCTGGGATTACAAGCGTGCGCCACCACGCCCGGCTATTCCTGCTTTTCTTTAACACTGATGTGTTGGAAGGGCAGTCACTATGCCATGGCAGTTGATTGTCTTAAAACTTTTATGTGCATGCAAATGTACATGTTAACGTTAAAATGTTTACATTTTTTGTCCTTTTTCTTACTTTCTCTCTCAATTTCATAGGGTGATATCCATGAGGATTTTTGCAGCGTTTGCAGAAAAAGTGGCCAGTTGCTGATGTGTGACACATGTTCCCGTGTATATCACCTGGACTGCTTAGACCCACCTCTGAAAACTATTCCCAAGGGCATGTGGATCTGTCCCAGATGTCAAGACCAGGTACTGTGGGTGGGTCAGGCTCTTGTGGGGCCAAGGAGGAAGAAGACAGGGCCATGAGGAACTCCTTTCCCTCTGCTCCTGGGGACTTGTGTTCTTTTCCAGGCCACACCTTTCCTGTTCATGGCACAGCACTCAAGTCGTAGTGACTGAGGGGCAGAGAACTGCTTCCTTGTGTAAAGTGACTTATCTTTTCTTTAAAAGTCGAGACCCTCCAAATTTCATTCTACCTCTTTCTCTAAGAATGCTCTGAGCTGGGTGTGGTAGCACACACCTATAATCAAATAAGAAAAGGGCTGGGAGTGTAGCTAGGAGGTACTATGTACCTGGGTTCAATCCCCAGCACCACCACAACAACAAAAAAGACTTTTATAAGCTGTCTCAAGTCTTTTGGGAGTAGGCAAAGTATGAATAATAAGCCCAGTAGCCCAGCTCAGTTCTTTTTTTTTTTTTTTTTTTTTTTTCAGTACTGGGGATTGAACTCAGGGGCATTCTACCTCTGAGCCCTATTTTTTATTCTTTATTTTGAAACAGGGTCTCACTAAGTTGCAGAGGGCCTCACTGGGTAGCTGAGGCTGGCCTCGAACCCGGATCCTCCGGTCTCAGCCTCCCAAATGCTGGGATTACAAGCATGCGCCACCACACCCGGCTCTCCTCAGTTCTTTATTTTACTTTAATTTTTTCTTACTTTTTTTCTTTTTGGCAATACTAGGGATTGAACCCAGGGGCCTTCTACTTCCAAGCTACACCCCCAGTCCCATTTTTATTTTTTATTTTGAAACAAGGTCTCACTAAGTTGCAGAGGGCCTCACTAAGTAGTTGAGGCTGACCACAAACTTGAGATCCTCCTGTCTTGGCCTCCCAAGTACTGGGATTACAAACTTGTACCACCATACCCGGCTCCAGCTCATTTCTTTTTTTTTTTTTTTTTTTGTAGTACTGATGATTGAACCCAGGGGCATTCTACCTCCGAGCTATACCCCCAGCCCTATTTTTTATTCTTAATTTGAAACAGGGTCTCACTAAGTTGTGGAGTGCCTCACTAGGTAGCTGAGGCTGGCCGTGAACCCGGATCCTCCGGTCTCAGCCTCACAAATGCTGGGATTACAAGCATGTGCCACCACGCCCAGCTTCCAGCTCATTTCTTTAGAAAACCCTTTTAATCTTGGTCCTCATCTCTGTTCTCTTCCTCATGCTGCTTGTGACCTTTTGATAATCTCCCACTTAGGGTCTATATTATACTTTAGTACTTGGAACTGATATCTAATTTCCTTGGTCAAAATGTTTTTAAAGGCCAGGTGTGGTGACACATGCCTGTAATCCCAGTATTTGGGAGGCTGAGACAGGAAGATTACAGGTTCAAGGCCAGCAGTGGGCGGTAATTTAGGGAGACCCAGTTTTAAAATAAAATAGGTCTTGGGTTGTAGCTCAGAGGTAAAGTGTCCCTAGGTTCAATCCCCAGTATGAGGGAAGAAGAGAGGGAGAAAGGAAAGAAAAAAAGTCTTTAAAGGATGTATAAAGTTTGAAATGGAGACAGGCAGTCCGTGGAGTCAGGTCAAGAACAAAATTGCCTGTGAGCAGCTTTTGTGCTGGTGGTTCTAACTGTCCAGAATGGCTAGTAGCTGGGGGTCATGTAACCTGTATGAAAAGAAGAATGCTTACCCAAGTCCCAACCTCTTTCTAAGCCTGGACACAAATGTCTTGGCTCTTGCCACCTTTGAATTTCATTCTCCCAAGCTGGTTACTGAAACTCTGTAATCCAGAAACTACAGATCACAGTCTTGGAACAATGCTTCCATAAACCCTTCCTGGTCTTGTCAAGGTAAAATGTGTTGTGTGTGTGTGTGTGTGTGTGTGTGTGTGTGTGTGTGTGTGTACGCGCACTTGAACCTTGAACCCAGGGGCATTCTACCTCCGTGCGACACCTCCCAGCCCAATTTTATTTTTTATTTTGAAACAGAGTCTTGCTCAGTTGCCAAGGTTCATTGCACAAAGCTGGTCTAGAACCTGCAATCCTCCCATCTTAGCCTCCCAAGTACTGGGATTACAGGAATGTGCCACCACACCTGACCTGGGCATCAAAGTAAAAATTTAAAATTCTTTTCAGATGCTGAAGAAAGAAGAAGCAATTCCATGGCCTGGAACGTTAGCAATTGTTCATTCCTATATTGCCTACAAAGCAGGTAAAGGATTACTCATACCCTTATTTTTTGGTAAGGAACATCTTCTTTAAAAAATTACTAGAAGGAGCCGGGCGTGGTGGCGCACGCTTGTAATCCCAGCATTTGGGAGGCTGAGACGGGAGGATCCAGGTTTGCGGCCAGCCTCAGCTACCCAGTGAGGAACTCCGCAACTTAGTGAGACCCTGTTTCAAAATAAAGAATAAAAAATAGGACTGGGGGTATAGCTCAGAGGTAGAATGCCCCTGAGTTCAATCCCCAGTACCACACACACACACACAAAAATTACTACAAGGCAGTGATTGTTTTGTTTTCAAAAGGAAAGGTTCAAGATGAAAACCTTATTGAATGAAGTGGGAAGTTGGTGCACCTTCTTGGGAAGGAAGAATGAGAAGTATAGTATCTTATGTATGTAAAGCTCAGCCCAGCCAGGAACAATTCTCTTAGCCTACCTGGACATAGAAAAAGGGAAAGTTCAGGTGGGCAGGTTCTGTGTCCTAGCTGTGAGACTCAGGGATGCTTTGGGGAAAATACCTTCTTTGATAAGTTTTCTGAGCATGGTGGCATATTCAAAACATTCATTATTAAAAACTTCTCCTTTTCCCCTCCCAGCTAAAGAAGAAGAGAAACAGAAGTTACTTAAATGGAGTTCAGATTTAAAACAAGAACGAGAACAATTAGAGCAAAAGGTGAAACAGCTCAGCAATTCAATAAGTGTAAGTCAACCTCCTGCCTTCAGTGGTGGACACACAGGTGCATAGGTATAGACCTGCCCACCCACATGCCTGGGTCCTTGTACTTGTGGATCCAGGGCTGATTTAGGTCCTTCTGTTTATTAGCATGATTAACTTGGGCAGGTACAAAGCTTGCCTTCCTGTTAAAGAGTTTAGCCCTTGAGTACATCTGGACAGTTGGTGTGTGGTGCCTGATCCAAGCCTTGGCACATCCTCTAGGCTTCAGTCTGAGAGGATTTTCAGTCTCCAGGCTGCAGGGATAACGTAGCAGTGTAGCCACAGCCCTGCATACTCCTGGAAGTGTTTGGGAGGGGTGTAGATCCTCACCTGATGCTGGGCAGATAGACCAGGTCCCCTCAGCGATTCCTGCTGGTCACCTGAGCTGCTCCACGTGGTCCTTCTCTACCCCCTTTCCTCCACGCATGCTGACTGCATGTCCCACTCTTTCTGACCAGTGTGAGGGAGAGGAGTTTCAAGAGACAGGTATTAGAAGTAAGTACTACCCATCAGGGTTGTATTTGCAGGAAGGGCACTGAGTCCTTCGCACCAGGAACAAGTTTTCTTCTCCATTGAGTAGGTCACCCTTGAAGTGAGGTGGCTTCAGCTCTTACAGAATCCAGGTGCCTGGTACTTAGTGACAGCTGAACTGTATCACTCACCTGCTTCCTCTTCCTCCTCACAGTATTTGCCCAGGCATGCAGACTTTCCATCTTTTCCCTCCTAAAGCAGAAGCCAGCCCTGTGCCAGTCCATGACCAGGCAGGAGGGGTTTCTTTGCCACAGTTCTTTGGCCTTGAGCTGTCTTGGGTTCTTGTAAACATCACTGGCCCACCCCCGGGCCTTGCCTCTAAACTCTCACTGAGTGAGTGGTGCTCCATAGGCCCTTAGGTTGAGCCCAGACATCACTGGCTTGTTCTAGCCCCAACAGCTCAGTCCAGTCCTGAAGGCCGCCTGTTAGCATGACAGAAGCCTACCAGCACCTCCCCAGCCAGCTTTAGGGCAGCTGCAGGGAGTTTAATGACTTTGATTTCATACTGTTAACGGTGGTAATGCAAATTTAGAGTGCTAATGTTAAGTAGAGCTGGCTTTAGCCCACTTGTTTGCCCCCTCTCTAGCTTCTTGAAGTCCCCCTTTCCTTAGGCAGTAGATGCCACTCCAGGTGGAGCAAAACAAGTTCTAGGAGCCACACACTAGCCCACAGGGGTTCTTCTATAGAAGGGCTCTTCCCCTCTGGGGCTCCGGGTCTCTTATAGAATTGGGGTGCTCAGTGCTCCCCCACCCTTCTCATTTGCTGCAGAAATGCATGGAAATGAAGAACACCATCCTCGCCCGGCAGAAGGAGATGCACAGCTCCCTGGAGAAGGTAAAACAGCTGATTCGCCTCATCCACGGCATTGACCTCTCCAAACCTGTAGACTCTGAGGCCACTGTGGGGGCCATCTCCAATGGCCCGGACTGCACTCCCCCTGCCAATGCCACCACCTCCACACCGGCCCCCTCCCCCTCTTCCCAGAGCTGCACAGCGAACTGTAACCAGGGGGAAGAGACTAAATAACAGAGCCCTTGAGGATTAGCCACGGGATCCCGGCAGCAAGGAGAGAAACAGTGAAGACTCTAGAAAAGCAAAGCCGGATTTCTTCTGGAAAGTACAGAATTCTTTTGGTTCTTTGGTTCCAGAGAGAGAGAAGATGCTTGTGCCAGGTGGCACCCGAGTTTGCCAATTGATCCTTCTTATTCTGTGTGTACATGCAAAGATTGGACCATGTTACATGAAATAGTGCCAGCTGGAGGTTCTTTGCCAGCACCATGCCAAGTGAAATAATATATTTACTCTCTCTATTATACACCAGTGTGTGCCTGCAGCAGCCTCCACAGCCACGATGGGTTTGTTTTTGTTTTGTTGGGTGGGGAGCAGGGACGGGCGGAGGGAGGAGAGCAGGTTTCAAATCCTTATTTGCCGAGCCGTTTGTCTAGGTAGAGAAGACAAGTCCAAAGAGTGTGTGGGCTTTCCTGTTTCTAAACTTTCACTATCAAACCAAAAAATGGAAATCGAGATTTAACCAACCCCAGTGCCCAGAAGAGGGAAGGGGAGGACCTGGGAGGGAGAAAGGGGTGGGAAAGTATATCAAATAAGCAGTATTTAATATTGTCTAGAGGGGGGCCTAGTGCAAGGAGAGAGGACCCCAAGAACAGCCGCTAGGTTCTCCTCCCAGCTCCGTTCTGCGCAGGCGCCCGCCTCCCTGCCCCAGTCTGGCGCCTCCCTCCCCCCGCGTGGGGCAGCGCATCCCACGAGCAGCGCAGGACCCCTCAGTTCCTCCGGAGTCCAAGGCAAGCCGGGCCCTCTTGGCCTTGCCGGAGGCAGGGAACAAGGGTGTGTGTGTGGTCCAGCGAGGAAAATAGGTGAATCAGTGGTTTTACTTGAAAACAAGCTCCATCCCTTTTCTATATTTATAAGAAGAGAAGAAAGATCCTGAATGAAGCAGCACGCGACCCAGGTGTGTGTGAACTGAATGGAGACATTTTTTCCTTTTTTAATTTTTGTTTCTGTTCTTTTCCTTTAAAGAAAGTTTTATTTTGTTGGGTTTTGTTTTTGGGTTTTTTTCTTTTTGTAACAAAAACTAAAATAAGGAATAGAAAAGCTGTTTTTCAGGCTGACAGTCCAATTAAGGGTAGTCGAGACCTTGCATGGTAGAATAGGAATCATAGTGTCGGTGAGGTCCTGTGAGTCTGTGAGTCCTTGTGTCATCGTTCGGGCACTGTTTTTTTATGCAAGGGCAAAAAATATTTGTATCTGGGGAAAACAACTTTTTTTTTTAAATTAAAAAGGAAAATAAAAGATATTGAGGTCTTCCTAGTGTTACTTAAATTAAGATCAAGGTAAGAAACATTGTAAAAAAAATTACAGAAGTGCTATTTGTTTCCTAAAAACAGTGATTTCTATTAAAAAGGTGTCAGAACTGGAGAAAATGCCGTGTAGTTACAATTTTTTAGCACAGAACCTGCTGATCATGATGACATTTTGCTGTGTTTGTGTCTCTAGGCTGGTGGGCCAGTCTCCTTGAAGGGCTCAGGCAGGGCTCTCTTGCCCTCCTTCCCTTCTCAGAAAAGACTGTCCCCTCTTCCTGGTGCAGGGATCTTGTCTCCTGTTTTTGAAGCCCAAATGGAGTGTGCACGGTATTAGGGCCCTACCCATGGTCTCCTCAGATTTTGCTAGAGCAAAGGCTGGTGCCCAAATAAGATCCCTTCCTTTGGTGCTGCTCTCGGTCTTTCAGCCACCAGCATTACGAGTGCCTGGGGCACCTCTGAGGGGAATGGCGGGTGCCTCAGGAGGGTGCAGGGGAGGGCGCAGAGGTGCAGGCTGGCAGCATCAGCCCTGGTGCTTAGAGAGAACAAAGGAGGAGGGAGACATTTTGAGAGCGCACATGTCTCTGAGACAGAGCCTGGTGGCCTTTGAGTCCGTCTTGCTTTTAAAAAGAGAGGTCTAAAGCTCCAGCTACTTTCTGCCTGCTGACTCCAGGCACCAGAGATGGAATTCACTCCACTCCACCCACCCACATGCTTCCTGGATGACCCGGGGCTAGACTGCTTGGCTTGGCTTGGCCTGTTGTTGCCTGTCCTTGGGAAAACCAGGGTTCCGAAAGGCTCAGGTCATCTTTCCCATCATGCCTGGTGCAAAGTGAATGGTATTGGATTTGTGCTCTCGCTGGAGACCTTTGTCTTTTTGTGTCCCTGGCTGAAGGGATGGAGGCAGAGGCTTTGCACCTTGGCCCTATTATAGCATCTTTCCAGAGCCCGCCCTAGGCCCCATAATGCCAGAGTCTAGGAGTAGCAAGAAAGCCCCTTTCGCTTTTTACTCACCCAGTTAGGCCAGAGAGACAAAGCTGGGTCCTGAAAGCCAGGGCAACAGAGAATGCTTGTCAAACAAGACTCATCCGTACCAGCCACTTCATTCATCTTCCCAGGGTGTCAGGAGACAAAACTAAGTTTGGCTGTATCAGATCGCAAGAGTCAGGCCGTGGCTGCCAGGTTGGTTAAGGGGAACAGAGCAGAGCCTCCTTTTCTCCTTCAGAATCCAAGGTGCTATTAGTCTGGGAGCTTAGAGCTGCCTGGACTAGTTGGAGGAATCATTAGCAGAGGATCAGAGAACAGCAGCCAGCAGTACACCCTGTCTCAGAGCTCTCCTGTTTGACTTGTTTGGGCCCATAGGCTGGGGCTTGCCACACAATGCCTGTCTTTTCTAGAAAGAAGTTGGGAAGCCATCGTCACTAAAGGCCTTTGCTCCTAGAAGAGCTGCCTGAGGAGTGTCAGGTCAGGGCCCCCGGCCAAGAGCTGACCAGTGTTTTGCCCACTGCTTTGAGCAGCATTAACTCTGCCTTCTGACCTGACCTAATCGGTTCTTCCTAAAGTTCAGACATGAGCCCTTCTTCAAGTCTGCTGGGATGAAGTGCAAAATGCACCCTGCCCCAAGCCTCCACTGCTTTACTACAAAGAAAGGGCCCTGGTCACTTAAACTCCTTTTCCTTCACTGTCCTGCCAAGGACTCCTTTCCCTTGTCCCTCCAGTCCAGTGGGTGCCCTTGGCCGCCTAGATATACACTCAAACCCGAGCTGTTCCACTTCCCTCTTCCTCCTCTGCGCTCCTGGCCCAGAGCCAGCTGCTCTGACAGCCACACGCCTGAGGCCAGCTGGCCTCACCATCACTTGGGAGGGTCCTGGGCTGGCAGTTGCTTCTCAGCCCGATGGATGAATCGATTGGGCAGGAGTCCTGGAGGCAGTGAGCTCCTGCTCTTCTCATTCCCACCCTCTGCAGTCTTGCTGCCTGCAGGTTCTCTTTCTCTCTCAGCCTGCTGGGTCTTGTCTCACCTCCACTCCGCTGAGTTCATCCAGTTCTAATTTCTTCCTTCTTTATCAGGCCCTTTGGGGCAAGTCTGCTGGTGGCACCTGAGAGAGGACCAACCAGGGGCAGTCCCTGCCAGGGCTATACCTCTCTGCAGCCTGCATCTTGGCCAGTCAGCCTGCAGCTGGAGTTTCCCTGCAGGGCCTGCCCCATCCCTGCTGCCTCTGGGCTCAGGCCCAACAGGCAGTGTGAATCGGTGTGCTTGGGCACAGCGCTTCTGCAGGGTGACTGTGCATGTACACCTGGCCTCCTCTCCGATGCTTCCTCTCCTGGGACTGTCGGCATCTCCTTGGGCTCTCATCGCCATACCTGCAGCTCACACACTCCTAAGTGGTCTCTTCCCTTCACCCCCTTCTGGGGTGTGGTCCTTATTTATCTAAAGGGCTGAATTGAGAAGACTTTCACCCAGGGCAGAAAGCTCCTAGGGTGGTAGGCTGGATAGCAGCCCAGGGACATTTCCCAGGCCCTGGGTCCTCCACATCTCATGCTTCTGTTGCATGGAAGCAACTCTGCTCTGTGTAAATGACTGTGGACCTCACCCCACCCTTCACCTGCACCCTTGGCAGGAAACAGGAGCCCCATTCTCACCCCAGCTTATAGCCTGGCTCCCGGGGTCAGCTCCTCTCCAGGAAGGGAGTGGGTGGCCCCTGGGAAGACTCCTCTGGCACTCCTACTAGAGCCAAAGGGAGGAAGCTGGGGCTACCCCTCCAGAGAGCCAGGATGGGGACTCCAAAAAATGCTCTTGTAAAGGGAGGGCAGGGCTCACAAATTCCATTTGTCACCCCTCCCCCAAGGCTCTTCCTCCTCGGGGACTCCCCAGCCTGTGCTTCTCCAATGTCCTCAGCTCTCAGCCCGGGTGAGCTGCAGTCAGGTGGGTGGGACAGGCAGGCCAGCGGGGCCGTAAGCTCGGAGTGGAGGAAAGCCAGCCAGACCCCAGTCCTGTCTCTTGTCAATGCCCTTTGTGATTTCAGTCTTGGTAGAACTTGTATTTGGAGTTTTGTGCTTCAAAGTTTTTGTTTTTGTTTGTTTGGTTTTTGTTTTGAGGGGGTGGGGGGGATACAGAGCAGCTGATCAATTTGTATTTATTTATTTTAACATTTTACTAAATAAAGCCAAATAAAGTCTCTCAGCCTCATGGTGTTGGGTTTGGGCCAGGGGAGGGTGGGCAAGACACACTCCAGCTGCAGCCTCTGCAAGGACTAGACTGTGCAGAGACTCCCGCCAGAGGGATACCTCCCCTGCCCACCGATACCTTCAGGCCCTAGAGGCCTCCCAACCCCCTAAACCAGGAAGAACATGAAAATACTTTTAAAAACTTTAATTATGAAAGAGGGTTGTATAATTGAGGATGGGGAACCACCCCAAACCAGCTGGGGCAAAGGGAGGCTGGAACCCAGCTGTGGGATAGCAGCGAGAGGACCCCAGGACCCACCCCAGCCCTTCCTGCAGAGACGTATTTTGGGGAGTACTGAGGATTGAACCCCCAGGGCATTCTATCTTCAAGATACACTCCCAGACCTTTTTTTTTTTTTCTTATTTTGATTCTTTTTCTTGTGGTACTGGGGATTGAACCCAGGGGTATTCTACCTCTGAGCTATACCCCCGGCCCCATTTTTATTTTGAAACAGGGCCTCACTAAGTTGCTGAGGACATCCCTAAGTTGTTGAGGCTGACCTCAAACCTGTCATCCTCCAGTCTCAGCCTCCCAAGTGCTGGGATTAACCGGCATGAGCCACCACACCCAACTTGACCTTAAATAATTTAAATAGCAATGATGGTGGGAGGGGAGTCCCAGGAGGGCCAAGGGCGGGGTATGCCCACACAGCCTGGCCCTGGAGACTCAGGCCTGGCCTTGGGGCTGCTGCAGGGCAGTGAGATATTTGAGGGCAGCAGCCCCATAGCGGCGTGACAAGTCCTGGTGAAACTCCTCCTTGAGGGCCTGAATGCAGTGGCGATAGGTGGCACTGGATCGGAAGCGGGAGATGTCGAGGCTTGGGGCGTGGGGCAGGTGGATGGTGAAGGCCTCAGGCAGCACCAGCAGCTCATAGTCCTGCAAGGGTGGGGGCAGCAGGGTGGGCTGGCTGTGGGGTGACCAAGACCCCGGGGCCAAGCGAGGGCCAAAGGACAGACCTGATGCTGCCCAGTGCTGCAGCCACCTGGCAGGGCGGAGCACCGGACCTGGTGTTAGAGAAGGCAGCCATGTGCCCTCCTCACCTGTGCATCCAGCTCCACGATGTGGGCCACCTTGTTCCAGCCAAAGCCCACAAAGCGAGGGTCGTAGCGAGGACAGTCCCTCGGCACCACCACGTAGGGCTCATACTCGGCTGCCCACTGCACTTGGTATGGTGCCTGAGCCTCCCGCCAGCGGGCATAGTCTGTGGGCGCGTGACCCTGGGGCCACTCGTGGTACCTGTGGGATCAGGTGGGAGCCAGCCTGAGACTACGATGGCGGGGGGAGGGTGGTTGGGGAACAGCCGGCAGAGCAGGGCCTCTCCTACCTGAAGGTGTAGAGGGAGCCGTTGTCCAGCAGGGCCAGCAACTCTGCCTTGGAACCCGGGAAGTGGAAGCGGTAATGCAGGGTCTCGAACGCTGGCACCACCAGAGCGGCCTTCCGCCGGCTTCCCAGCTCCAGCTGCTCGATGGAGGCCCTGAGGAGCAGCACGGGGAGTAGGCAGGAGGGGCTGGGCTCAGGGACCTCAGAGCTCTGCCCAGGACCTGCCTTTCAAAAGCAGGGTAACCCCGCAGCCCCAAGTGGATGCTAAAGCAGATCCCCGCCTCCTCGCTCTCAATGGCAGCCCAGAGAAACAGCCTGCTACAAACCCCACCATGCAGAGGACACTGGGCCCTGTGGGACAGAGCAGCCCAGGGTCCCATAGGTTCCCCAACCCTGCCAACATCCACCCCAAATCCGGTCCTCTCTCACCGTCGGGGCTCACCTGAGGTAGTCGTAGAGGGAGTAGGCAGGCAGGAAGTCGATGTCACTGAGGAAGACGTAAGGCGTGAGGGCCTGGGCCAGGGCCACATTGCGGAGCTGGTTAACAGGGTAGAGGGGCCCCTCGCGGTACACCACATGGTAGGCCACGTCCCGCCTGGCAGAAAGTACCGGCGAGGCCTCTACGAAATGCAGGAACTGCTGAGCCTCCGCGTCGGTCAGGTACAAGGCCAGGCTCATGGGGCCCGGCCAGTGCTTGCACAGGGCTTCCAGCATCTGCAGCCTGGGGCAGGGCGGGGGTGAGCACTGGAGCCCGGGAGGGCTGGAGAAGCTCCCCAGAGTCAGCTGCTGCGGACACCCACTCCCGGAGGGACTTCCGGAGCACCTGCCAACTGGAGCCGCTCTTCCTTAATCCTCACAACTACCCCGCCAGGTGGGCGCTTCCTCATTTCCCAGGGAAGAAAACTAGCTAAGAGCCTGAGATATTAGGACTTGCCCATGGTCCCACAGCTACTGTGACACAGTTCTAGGCATCCGATGACTCCAGAGCTCAAGCTCTTTCCACCACATCCTATGTCTCCAGCTTCCTAAACTCCTCCAGGGACAGGCAGCTCACTACCATAGCATCAGGCAAAAGCCTCTCCAAAATTCCCAATCCCAGCTCATGCTGTGCTCCCTGGGAGTGCCCTTGGCACCCTCACCGGTCCATGGAGAGTTGGGCCACTAGGGTGACGTCGTGAGGCCGGGGAGGTGGCGGCTCGTGGGGCAGGAAGGTGATGTGCACCCGGTGCACAGTGAGCTGCTGCTGCTGGAACTCGAAGCAGGCGTCGTCTTCATCAAGCTGTGCCAGGGCCCTTTGCAACTGAGGGTGTCGGGAGAAAAGGACCAGGCTGGTACAGGACACGCCCTCTTGCCCAGAGCAGGGCCCACCAGAGCAGAAGGGGGCCCCTATCACCTGCTCAGCCCCAGGGGGCGGCTGGCTGGGGCACCCAAAGAGCTCTCTCCTCAGCAGATTCCCATCGTGCCCCAGGAAGGTCAGGTAGAAGTTCCGGAAGAATTCTGCATGCTTGTTCTTCACCCGCAGCTTTTTTGGCGAGTTCCAGTGGATCACCTGAGACCCGGAAGGGTGTCAGTAAGGGGATAAGAGAAGGGTGCAGGAGTCCCCATCCTTGTCCCCACTGCCCACCACCACTCAGCCCCCTGCCCCGCTCACCTTGAGGTCGGCCGCCTCAGCATAGCAGCGCTCGGCCAGCGTGTGATCCGACAGCTGCAAGTTCCAGATGCAGGGCAGGGGCTGCACCAGGGCTGGGTGCTCCTTGATGACGGCGTTGAAGATGTCCTGGGCAGAGACAGCCATCACACCTCAGCCTCCAGCCTGCCCCACCCCCTCCAGGGTTCCCCCCGGACCTGATCAGCCAGGGACGTGGCCGGCAGGGTGAGGAGCTCCTGCCTAGCCGTGGACCTCCATATCTGCTCCCAGCCCGCTTCCCGGAGCCGGTCCAGCCGCAGCAGGATCACACCTGGCAACGGAGACAGGCCGTCTTACCCACCAGGGACAACAAGCTCCTGGGGGAAGAGGGTCACAAAGGTATCTTTTGAATATTTAGTGTGTGTGTGTGTGTGTATGTTACTGAGATTGAGTCCCAGGAGCATTCTACCCCTGAGCTACACCCTCAGCCCTATTTTATTTATTTTGAAACAGAGTCTTGCTAAGTTGCTGAGGCTGGCTTCAAACCTGTAATCCTCCTGTCTCAGCCTCCCAAGTACTGCAACCCAGCTATTTTTACTTTTTTTTGTGTGTGTGTGTGGTACTGGGGATTGAACTCAGGGGCATTCTACCTCCGAGCTACACCCCCAGCCCTATTTTTTATTTTTTTATTTTTTTGCGGTACTGGGGATTGAACTCAGAGGCATTCTACCTCCGAGCTACACCCCCAGCCCTATTTTTTATTCTTTATTTTGAAACCGAGTCTCACTAAGTTGTGGAGGGCCTCACTAGGTAGCTGAGGCTGGCCGCGAACCCGGATCCTCCGGTCTCAGCCTCCCAAATGCTGGGATTACAAGCGTGCGCCACCATGCCCGGCTTTTTTATTCTTTATTTTGAAACTGAGTCTCACTAAGTTGCGGAGTGCTTCACTAGGTAGCTGAGGCTGGCCGCGAACCCGGATCCTCCAGTCTCAGCCTCCCGAATGCTGGGATTACAAGTGTGCGCCATCACGCCCGGCTATTTTTACTTTTTTGAAACAGGGTCTAAGTTGCTGAGGCTGGCTGTGAACCTGAAATCCTCCTGTCTCAGCCACTCAGGTACTGGGATTACAGGCCTACATCACCAAGCCCTGCTGAATATTTTTTTTTTTTTTTTTTGCGGTACTGGGGATTGAACTCAGGGGCATTCTACCTCCGAGCTATACCCCCAGACCTATTTTTTATTCTTTATTTTGAAACCGAGTCTCACTAAGTTGCGGAGTGCCTCACTAGGTAGCTGAGGCTGGCCGAGAACCCGGATCCTCCGGTCTCAGCCTCCCGAATGCTGGGATTACAAGCGTGAGCCACCACGCCCGGCTGAATATTTATTTTTTGATTTACTGGTACAGTCATGTACTGCAGAATGATGTTTCAGACAACAACAGACCACATATACGATGGTAATCCCCTTATAAAATAATAATGAAGCCGGGCGTGGTGGCGCACGCTTGTAATCCCAGCATTCGGGAGGCTGAGACCAGAGGATCTGGGTTCGCGGCCAGCCTCAGCTACCTAGTGAGGTACTCCGCAACTTAGTGAGACTCGGTTTCAAAATAAAGAATAAAAAAATGGGGCTGGGGGTGTAGCTCGGAGGTAGAATGCCCCTGAGTTCAATCCCCAGTACCGCCAAAAAAAAAAATAATAATAATAATAATAATAATGAAGTTAAATTCCCATCGCCTAGTGTTTTTACTGAACCTTTTCTACATTTAGACACACAATTGTTTACTATTGTGTTACAACTGCCTACCATATTCAGCACAGTAACATGCTGTACACATTTATAGCCTAGCAGCCATAGGCTGCTCCATACAACCTGGATCTAGACCATGCCATCTAGGTTTCAGTAAATATTCTGTAACGTTTGTGCAACAATGAAATTGCCCAATGACACATTTCAAGGAATGTATCCCCGTTGTTAATGCAGGAGTGTTTTTCTGATGGTTTAGACAGAATCTAGACTACTTCTGCCAACCAGCAATCCTCCTTGGGGTAGCGGGGAGGCGCTGCATGCTGCATACCACAGCCATCTTCTCGCACGTGGTGATGCCAGGGCTATTAAAACTATCCCCATTTAACAGATAAGAAAATGGAGGTTCAGAGAGACCAAGAGAGTTGGCCACAGTCATCAGGCATATACAGCCAAATTGAACTGTTTTGGGCTCTTCATGCAGTATTCTCTGCACAGCACTATTTTTCCTGGAAATCGTCCTAGCATTCTGTGCCCTGCCCATCCCCTGGGGCCCAGAGGCCCACCCCTCCTGCCTCCCCCCACCACTGTCCCCACCTGTGTTAAATCCCCGGCCCAAGGCAGGCCAAGGCCTGTGGTTCTTCCAGAGGTTGCCCAGGTACCAGTCGCTCTGGTTCTCCACGAGCCCGATCACCTGCTTGTCTGGGGGGGAGGGCATGAGGGAACCACCTGAGGCTGCCCGGGACCTCGGCTCAGGGCTGGACCACAGCAAGTCCTGGGCAAGCCAAGGAGGGGGGATGGCCAGGGCAGAGTCCCAGGCCTCTCACCAGAGAAGTGAGCAAAGAGAGCCCAGAGCTCCGCGATGTCAGAGGCGAAGGTGACATCCGTGTCCAGGACAATGACGCGGGCCAGGCTGGAGGGCAGGGCACTGGGCAGCACTAGCTTCATCAGCCCGTAGAGGCCAGAGTAGTGCTTGTTGGGGATCCAGGAGATCTGCGGCTGTGTGTGGGAACAGCAGGGCATGAGCTGGCAGAGAAGGGGCTGTGGGTGCCTGGATACCCAGTGGGAAGCGGGGTGCACCCCCAAGGGCGAGGAATTTGAGCTTCAGTAGGCGTGACGGAGACCACTGGTGTAAGGATGGGGTGGGTGGGCCCACCCAGGCAGCCATGCAGGGGCAGGGGCTCCTGCCTTGAGCTCCTCAGCATCGTAGAAGCTGACCCAGAGAGCCGGCACCATCCAGGTGTGGAAGAGCTTCTCCAGGATGTTCCTGGCCACGGCATCGGTCACCAAATGGAGGTGCAGCGGGTTTTTCCTTTTGGGTGAAGAGAGAGGAAGCCTGAGAAGTTCCAGCAGGAAGGACTTGGGGTGACCTCCACCTGGAGGGGCTCAGAGGTAGAAGCCCCATCTCCTGCAGCGCCTTCCCCAGCCGGGCGCAGGGTGTTCTCACAGCCACCCTTCAGGAGAGGAGGGGACGCTGTCCCGGTGTCACAGATGAGGAAGCGGACCCTTCCCCACTCCTGACCCTCCTCCACTGACACCTGGCTGTACCTGTAGAAGAGCATGGACTTCACCAGGGTGGTGACCTCCCGGCTGGAGTTATGTCCCGCACACACGATGGCTACGTGCAAGAGCTGGGGAGGGGACACGCAGGTCAGCAAGTGGCCCACCTCCACCAGACGGCCGAGCCTGGCGGAGCACAGTACTGTCCCATCTGACACCAGAACTAGGGAACAGGGTGCGTCGGGGCAGCCCCTGCACTTCACAAGCGGGGAAACTGAGGCTGAGAACTGAGCAGACGCGCACTGGAGACGCCCTCAGCCGGCTGGTCAGTGCCGGCCAGGCGTCAGGTGCTGCGATTCCCACGGGGGTCCAGGCGGCGGGGCGGGCCGCAGTGGTCACAGCCTCCAGGGCCGATCGCACCTACCTCGCACTTGGGCGGCGGCTGAGGAGCGCAGGTGGCAGGGTGGTCGCCCCCGTGGGCCGCCAGCTGGTCTCCACCGAGGCCCGCCGTTCCCCGCAGCCGCCCGTCGGGGGGGACACGTGGCGTGGGCAGGCAGGAGGCGCATCCTGGGGTCCCCGCTCTCCCGCCGAGCTCTCGGCACTCACACTCCGGGTCCCCGCAGAAGAGGAGGAGTCCGATCAGCAGCAGCAGCAGCAGCAGCGACAGCAGCGCGGCGGCCCCCAGCGCCCGGGGGCGCCCTCGAGGCAGCATGGCCCTCTGCGGGGCACTCAGGGCGGGGCGCGACCCCGGGCTGCCGGCTCCATCGCGGGTCCTGCCGACCGAGGAGGAGAGGAGGGTCGGCCCTGGCGGCGGGCCCCGACGTCTCTCCCGCGCGGAGTCGCCGTGCTCACCTGCTGCAGCAGCTCCCGGCCGGGCCCAGGGCTTCCAGCTGCCCGCCGGGTGCAGGGAAGGGGGCCGACGCGCGGGCCGGCCCCGCCCCCAACCTGGGTTCAGGTTTCACCTCCGCTCGGCGGAGCTCGAAGGGGCGGGGAGACCCCCGGGGCTGGCCCCGCCCCCGCCCCGCCGTGCGACGGCCCCCAGCCCTCGAGGACCCAGGAACCCCCTTTCTGGGCCGAGTCTCCCACCAAGACGCGGGGAGTGCTGGTCCCCCCTACCTGCTCCGAGCCCATCCCCCGCGTCCCGGTTCCGGGACCCCATCTCCTCCCCCTTAGCTCCCCCAGGGGAGGGGCGGGTGACCCGGGAAATCAAAGGGACTGCGGAGCGCGGCCGGAGTTAGGGGGAAGGGACCGGAATGTCGGAGAGTTGGGGACACCTGCTCTGGGGACCGAAGGCGGGGCCTGCAGAGACCTGCCCCGGAGCTGCAGAGCACCTGGAGCCTCCGCCTTTCTCCCCCTTTCTCCCCGCACCCTCAGTCCAGGTGGCCTGGCCCGCCCTACAGCTCCGGCAGCCTGCAGCGGGCGGGACAAAGCGCGCTTTTGAAGGCCACCTCCCGCCCTGGGGCTGGCGAGGGGCCTCACTGCCGCCTGCGCAGGGCCAGGGCTCAGCCACCTTTGTCTAGAGTGTCGTGATTGTGGCGGGCGCCCGGGCCTGGATCTCTTCCTCCCTCCCCTTCTTTCTGCTCAGCCTCGCCTCTGGCCCGGAAGCGGGTGGTGCGCGCCCTGGACTGTGAACTAGAACAGCCACGGTTGCTTGAGCTCCCGCGGGAGCCAAACCTGTGCTAAGCATGTTGCCACCCCCAGGTAATCCTCACATCCATCCGGGACACAGGAGAGTTTTGTTTTTGTTGGTACTGCGGGTTGAACCCAGGGACATTCTACCTTCCAGCTACACCTCCAGCCCTTTTACTTTTATGTTGAAATAAGGTCTCCCTAAGTTGCTGAGACGGATCTTGAACCCACAATCCTGCTGTCTCAGTCTCCCAAGTACTGGAATTACAGGCTGCTCCACAATGCCCGGCTTCTCTGGGAGTTTAAAGTGAGCTGTTGGATAAGACCACCCTCTGGCCCGGCTCAGGCTCAGGCTCAGGCGCAGGCGCAGGCTCAGGCTCAGGCTCAGGCAGCCCCTCTGCTGCCCTTCAGCCCTGGCTTTCTTACTCTTCTTCCCTAAGGGTCTCCTGCCCCAGTTGTCCTTGACCTTCCCCTCTGCCTGGAATGAGGATTCTCACTCCATATCCTACTTTCCTTGTAGCACTCAAAGGAAGTTGAAGCTGTTTGCTTAATTTTTTTTTTCTTTTGGTACTGGAGAGAGAGAGAGAGAGAGAGAGAGATCGAACCCAGAAGCATTCTACCTCCAAGCTACACCCCCAGCCTTACTTTATTTTTTATTTGTAAACAGAGTCTCACTAAATTGCTAAGACTGGTTTCGAATGTGCAATCCTCCTGTCTCTGCCTCCCAAGTACTAGGATTATGGGTGTGTGCCACCACGCCCGGCTGTTACTGGGAATTGAACCCAGGAACATTCTACCCCTGAGCTACACCCCAGTCCAATTTTATTTTTTGTTTTGAAACAGGGTCTTGTTAAATTGCTGAAAGTCTCACTACATTGCTAAGGTTGGCCTTGAGCCTGCAATCATCCTATCTCAGCTTCCCACATATTGGGATTACAGTTATACACCACCATACCTGGCTATTTTATTTAAGTATTTACTTATTGGTACTAGCCCGGCGTGTTGGCTGAGACAAGAGGATCACAGGTTCAAGACCAGCCTCAGCAACTTAGAGGTAGAATGCCCCCAGGATCCATCCCCAGTTACACACACACACACACACACACACACACATTATTTACTGATATTAGGGATTGAACTCAAGGGTATTCTATCTCCAAGCTACACCCCTGCCCCTTTTATTTTTTTTATTTTGAAACAGGGTCTCACTAAATTGCTAAGGGTCTTGCTAAATTGTTGAGGCTGACTTTGAATCTGTGATCCTCCTGTCTCTGATAGCCTCCTAATATTTGGTTTATTGCCTGTCTCCTTCCTAGAATGTAAGCTGCTTGAGGGAAAGGGGCTTTGTGTGTCTTGTCCAGGGTGCCCAACCAGGGCTACACAAACCAGGTGCTTAGTATGTGTGGAAAGTGGGTGGGAATGAGAACCTGCCCTCCAGGGACTCCACTGGTGCTTGCCAAGACCTGGAAAGGGGCTCGGGCTGGGTCCTCCAGCCCAACATCCTGCTATAAAATGTGAGGCTGACCCAAAGGAGTCTGAGCTTGCTCCGCCTCTGTGAGGTAGGATGCCTTTCTCTGGGAGATAGGGGGGTCAGCATTGGGCCAGGACCAATTTGGAGGCCAGGGCCAATGGTTGCTATGGAAACTGATGGCAGCTCCTTGTACATCTAGGAATTGTGAAAAGATGGGGAGGGGAGGTGCTGGGGCCACCTAGGCATCCGGAGCTTTGAGTTCCAGCCCCCCACCTCCTCCCAATCCCATCTCTAGCTCATCTCTAGGGGGTAGAGGGTGGAATATTTCCTTCCCAAGGGAGCAGGCGGGACACCTGGGCAGGTCCTGGCCTGAGATAAGTCTTCCATAGAGGGACAGAGGACACAGTGGGAGACACTGGGTCCACAGATCCTACTGTGGTCACTCATAATGCTGGCCCCTTCTCTCAGCACTCAGGGCTGGGGCTGGGCCTCCGAGCTGCAGTTCTGAGGAGTGCAGGGGGAAGGCAGGGAAGTACAGGTATAAGAAAGGGTGCTGGGCCTCTGGGCCTGAGACCCAGTCTGCCTTAGCTCTGCCCAGGACTTGGCTGCGTGACCCTGGACTAGTCAGGCCTTCACGTCAGGTGTCATGTGTACCTGTTGAACGGGTCTGTCTATCTCCCTTCCTCTGTGATTTGGGGAGGGTACAGCCCAACCCGCCCAGGGGCCTTTCCAGTCAGGCCAGGTGGCCAAGTGTAGGCAAGGGTCCAGCAGGGAGGAGCCAGCCTGCAGCCTGCGTGCCTCCAGGACATGGCCACCCTTTGTCTGGGGCCTAATCAGACTTGGGATCTAGAGAGGAAATTCAGGTAGCCAGACTGCTGCTGACCGGGCTGGCCCCATGCCCCTCCCTGGAGGGAACAGCGCCACGTTATGTCCTGTGTGTGTGTGTGGGGGGTACTCTTCTGCCTTCCATGCCTCTCCCCCCCCCCCAGCACAGACACCTGCCCTGGGAGTGCTGAGGAACTCTCCCTCCAGACCAGTGAGGCCCCGCTGCAGGAGGGGGATGGAGAGCGACCAGAGGGGAACCTGGTGACAAAGACCTGAGCTGGAGCCAGAGCCACACAGCCCAGTGCCTGAGCCTGCGTCCTAATCCCAGTTGCTAACTTGCCTCACAGCTGACTCAGCCTCGGGTATCACTGTTCTTGCTGGGCTGTGGCCAGGGGGTGACATTACCAGGCAGTAATCCCTTACGTTGGCCAGTTACCAGGCAGTAACTTTTCTCCATTCTTGCTTCTTCAGAGAGAGAATTCAAATGGAAACCATGAATAGGGGAATACAAGAGGTTTATTTAAGAAAGTCGGAGCCAGTGTAAGTCAAGGCTGAAATAAAGGTGTGGTGGCACACGCTTGTAATCCCATCATTTGGGAGGCTGAGACCGGAGGATCGGGGTTCGAGGCCAGCCTCAGCTACCTAGTGAGGCTCTCTGCAAGTTAGTGAGACCCTGTTTCAAAATAAAGAATAAAAAATAGGCTGGGGATATAGCTCAGAGGTAGAATGCCCCTGAGTTCAATCCCCAGTACCGCCAAAAAAAAAAAAAAAAAAAGATCCTCATCTACTAGCGAGACCCTGCTTCAAAATAGAAAGAGCTAGCCGGGCGTGGTGGCGCACGCTTGTAATCCCAGCATTCGGGAGGCTGAGACCGGAGGATCCGGGTTCACGGCCAGCCTCAGCTACCTAGTGAGGCCCTCCGCAACTTAGTGAGACTCGGTTTCAAAATAAAGAATAAAAAATAGGGCTGGGGTATAGCTTGGAGGTAGAATGCCCCTGAGTTCAATCCCCAGTACCGGAAAAAAAAAAAAATAGAAAGAGCTGACATAGAGCTGGGCGTGGTGGCAAACACTTGTAATCCCAGTACTTTAGCCAGGTGTGGTGGTGCATGCTTGTAATTCCAGTACTTGGGAGGCTGAGACAGGAGGATCTGGGTTCAAGGCCAGCCTCAGCTACCTAGTGAGGCACTCTGCAACTAAGTGAGACTCGGTTTCAAAATAAAGAATAAAAAATAGGACTGGGGGTGTAGCTCAAAGGTAGAATGCCCCTGGGTTCAATCCCCAGTACTGTAAAATAAGTAAATAAATAAATAAAAAGAAAGGGCTGACATATAGCTCAGAGGTACAAAAGAAAGAAAGGAAGGAAGGGAAAGAAAGAAGAGAAAGAGAAGGAAGGAAGGAAGGAAGGAAGGAAGGAAGGAAGGAAGGAAGGAAGGGAAGAGCTAGTGTCCTCCCCCAGTGCATATGCATGGGGGCGGGGGTGGGGGGTCCTGGGGGAATACAGGGCTTCCCACATGAAGAGCCCCACACCAGTTGCCACTTGAGAAACTGGCCCATTCTAGACCCTTTTTCTCTGTAATGTAACTACCTGTTTTTTGTTTTTGTTTTTGTTTTTTGCGGTACTGGGGATTGAACGGCTTGTAGATGAGGATCTTGATAAATTGGTGAGGCTGGCCTTGAAGCTGCAATCTTCCTGTCTCAGCTTCCCAAATACTGGGATTACAGATGTGCATTACCACATCTGCTTCTCTTTTCCAGCCACAGTTTAGTGAGTCTACACTGTTTCCACCATGTTGGAAACTTTCTTGCGGGAGGTGTAAGTGAAACCCTGCAGGGTTTTTAGCCTTCTGAGATCTCTGCAGTTTTCTAACCCTAGTTTGCTCACTGTAGCTAGGCAGGGAGTCATGAATTTCCATTCAGAAGGCCTGCCTAAAATTTTCCCTCAGGCGCACCAGGTCATCTGCTCTTTTCTATACAGTTACCTAACCATGAGAGGACACTTTCCTGGCCCCTTTGGTCAATGCCTAGCTGTACGTACCACTTGGAGAAATGTGGCAAACTTGCCAAGAGGAGGAAGTGTGAGCATCCAGAAGGTGACGAGAAACAGTGTCCAGGATGCCAGGATGACAGTCTTATCCTTTTCTCCCTCCCTTTCTTCACAGATTGCCCTCAGACTTGGCGGTCCCTGAACCAACCTCCCAAGTAGCTAGGATTACAGGTGAGTGCCACACCCTTCGACTTTTTTTTGGAGGGGGGGAGCGGTCCTGGGGATTGAACCCAGGGGCATTCTACCTTCGAGCTACACCCCCAGCCCTATTTTTTTTTTATTCTTTATTTTTAAACAGGGTCTCACTAAGTTGCAAAGGGCCTCACTAAGTAGCTGAGGCTGGCCTCGAACCTATGATCCTCCTGTCTCAGCCTCCCAAGTACTGGGATTACAGCGTGCGACACTATGCCTGGTTTATTTTTATTTTGAAATAGGGTCTTGCTAAGTTGGTGAGGCTGTCCTCTAACCTGTGATCCTCCTGTCTCAGCCTTCCAAATACTAGAATTACAGGTATTCACTACGACCGGCGTTTTATTTATTTATTTTTAATTTTGATTTGCTGAGGCTGGCTTCCATCTCAGCCTCCCAAGCACTGGGATTACAGGTGTAGTCACCACATTCGGCTTGACTGGGCGTTCTTAAGTAGACCTTTTCCTGTTTGGAGATGGTATCTGGTGGAGGGGATTTGGTATGCTAATGTATTATATCCCCGGAGTTCCATAAATCCGCGGGCTGCTTCTCCAGTGGCCCGGCCGTGCTACGCCCCTTGCGCCACAGCTAATCAGCTGCTGCTCCGGAGCGGCATCCTCTCCACCTTCTGCAGCTGCTCTCTCGCCGCCGCGCCTTTTAGCGAGGCTGCTCATTTGGGAAGGGATCACCAGGAGTCGCCTCTATCCTTTGGGGGTGCAGCTGCCGGCCGAGAGGTACATCCGAGGCGCTTTGAGCTTGATCCCGAGTTCAAGGACCAAATCTGTCCTCAAATCATTTTACAGATGGGGAAACCCGAGGTCCAGAGAAGGGAAAGTCCCGCCCAAGGTCAATCCAAGCCGAAAGCAGAAGCCTGGCCAGGGTTTTCTTCGGGGAGATGGATATCCAGGTGTGCGATCTTGGGGTACATAGTCCTTGAAGGAGCTGGAGCCGAAGCCAGAGCACTAAATCTTCCGGTTAGCGAAATGAGATTTCAGTGGGAGGCTGGCCTCCTGGCCTCGTTTTTCCCACCTCTTGTGGGGGACTGGAAACGGGGCAACTGGGTAAACACTCACCTGCAGAGACCCAGTTTATTTTTAGAACCCCTGAGTCTTGCCATGTCTGATCAAAGCTGCTTTCCGCCAGTACCTCCCCAACCCCTTGAAATTCGTTCCTCCCGTTCGAGCCTTTCGGCGCTCTATTGGAAAGACTCAGGGTTCCCGCTCCCTTCTCTAGAATGAACTGCTCGGACTGCCGCTGAGCGGTTCCCTGCGCTTTAACTGCGCAGGCGCAAGGGTGGCCAACCAAGGAGGCGGAAGAGCGGGGTCCCGGCGGCTTTGGGGAGGTCCGGGGAGTGTGTAAGCCAATGACTTGAAGGAGTAGGGAGGGCGGGTTTGGGCCCGCAGTTACTAAGCGCCACCCGAGAGGGAGGTGACTTAAGAGATGGGGTGAAGGCTGGTTCAAAGGCCCTTCACGTCATCATCCTTCTGGCCCACGGAAGTTAAGCACCCGGGAGGCGGGCCTAGGACCGGAAGCAGGAAGGAGGGCGCAGGAAGCAGGGCCCTGCAGCCAGTCTTACTGTCGGCCTGTGGGTGCTGGTGGCAGGATGGAGAAGCTGCGACTCCTGGGCCTCCGCTACCAGGAGTACGTGACTCGTCACCCGGCCGCCACGGCCCAGCTGGAGACCGCAGTGCGGGGCCTCAGTTACCTGCTGGCAGGTGCCACCCTGACCTTTGACCCATTCTTCGGGGCCCTGACCTGTGACCCCAGTGGTCCTTTTCCCTGTGGACTCAGGGTAGTAATCTCCGTACTTGAGAAGTTCCGTCCAGCTTCCCGTAGGGCTCAGGGAGGAGAATTCCGGGGACCCGAAGCTGCAGGGGGAGGCAAACGCTCACCGACTCCTGCTCTGCTTTCTCCCAGGTCGCTTCTCCGAATCGCACGAGCTGTCAGAGCTGGGTGAGCTGGGCTCTGGGGTGGCGTGGGGGCGGCCTGGGCCCGGGAGGGCTTCCCAGAAGGTGTGGCCACACTGGCTTGGGGTCCTGGCTGCTCATTAGGTCTCTCTGTGCTGTGACTGAATCGAACAAAGGTCCTTCGTCCCCCGTCCAGACTCCTCTGTCTCAATAGTTCGGAGCACTTTGAGTGTTCATTCCTGGCTATGCACCGGATTTAGCGCCTCTCCTGCCTATGTCCGTTTATCCTCCCAACAATTATGAGGTGGGCACTGTTGTCCTCCTTGACCCGTTAGCGGAACAGAAGTTCAGTGAGAGTAGGAAACAGCCACTGATGATGCCAGAACCAAGATTTAAATCCCGATGTCCCAGATTCCAGGATTCCCAAACTGTAAGTGCCTCAGTAGTGTTTTCCCAGTGAGTACTGGAGGTGATAGTCCTGAAAGGTGAGTTGGGTTTTGAAAGATAGAGATGGCAAAGACTTTCAGGGACAGGCTACAGAGACAGCAGAGGTGAGGAGGTGGGGCCACACACCTGCGGCTATTGGGAGCATGATGGGCTGAGCAGCTGGATGACCTGTGCTGTCCAGTGGATTAGGAGCTGGTTTGTCTCTGAGATCAGCCCATCTTTTATTGGTCCAGTCACCCACACAAGGTCATATTGGGGAGTGTGGAGCTCTGAGGAAATGGGCAGAGAGGCAGGTTGGTTTCCACATAGGCAGTGGGTGGTGGAGCACAGCACGTGACAGGTGATCCCTAGAGCTCTAGGGGAAGGGGAGAGGGTGAGAGAGGTGAGGCCGCAGAGCCAGCCTCTCAAGGTTGCACTCTGTCCCTCAGTGTACTCTGCCTCTAACCTGCTCGTGCTGCTCAATGACGGGATCCTACGGAAGGAGCTTCGGAAAAAGTTGCCTGTGGTGAGAATTCTTCCACACACTGAAGGTGGGAAGCACAGGGACTCAGGAATGAAATATAAAGACCAGCCCGTGTGTGTGGCACATGTTAAGTCTCAGTGGGGAGATGCCTGTGTCCATCTGAGCCTCACACCAAGTACTAGTGCCCCTGTCTCAGACGAAGAGACAAATCGGTGGAGGAGCCTGCCCCCTGCCACCCATCCTGCTAGTGGTGGAGTTGGTGTTTGGACTCAGGCTTGGAAAAGGGGGAAATCAACATTTCCTGTCAGGAGCCCTCTCCCCTCTCGGGAGCCTTGGGACTCGGAGGAGTCCCCTGACTTCTTGGCCTGGGATTCTTGCAGTCGCTGTCCCAGCAGAAGCTGCTGACATGGCTGAGCGTGCTGGAGTGCGTGGAGGTGTTCATGGAGATGGGGGCCGCCAAAGTGTGGGGCGAAGTGGGCCGCTGGCTTGTCATCGCCCTCATCCAGCTGGCTAAGTAGGTTGGGCTGTGGAGGGCAGGACCTGGGTGGCGTGGCCCAGGCTAGCTGCGAGGAGGTGCTTAGGGGAGCATCACTGCCTCTGCTTGCTGGCCTCCTCCCGCCAGCCCAGCTCTCCTCTCCAACCCAGGGCTGTCCTTCGGATGTTCCTGCTGATCTGGTTCAAGGCTGGCCTGCAGACCTCACCCCCCATTGTTCCACTGGACAGGGAGGCCCAGGCACAGTCCATGGGTAAGCTGCTTCTGGCTCTGGAGTGGAGCGGGGCGTGGGACTAATCTGAGGCTCTAGAGCTGATCAACTGAATACATTATTGTTGATTTATGGGGTACATTTATCCCATCACCCCTTTTTTGTTTTCATCACACTGAATTCTTTGCAGAAGAAAAAGATTAGATGGGGAGCAAACTCAGAACTTGAACTTGGGACTTTTTTGTGTGTGTCATACTGGGGATTGAACACAGGGGCATTCTGCCTCTGAGGTACACCCCCCACCCTGTTTTATTTTTGTTTTGGAAAAGGGCTTCACTAGGTTGATGAGAGTCTCACTACTTGCTGAGGCTGTCCTCAAACCTGTGATCCTCTTGTCTCAGTCTCCCAAGTCCTGGGATTATAACTGTGTACCCCCATGCTTGGCTTAGAGCTTTATATATATATATGTTATATTTAGTGTTGTAGTTGTTGTGCATGCTAGGCAAGTGCTCTACCACTGAGCTGCCTCCTCAGCCCTGAACTTGGGACTTCTGATGACAGAGTCCTCATTTTTTGTGTGTGTGTATGGTACTGGAGGTTGAACCCAGGGACATTCTACCTCTGAGCTCTCCCCCCAGTTCTATTTTATTTTTTAATTTGAAATAGGGTCTCGCTAAGCTTTTGAGGCTGTTTGTGAACCTGTGATCCTCCTGTCTCAGCCTCCCGAGTACTGGGATTACAGAGATGGGTCACTGCATCTGACTTCCTCATTCTTTTTCATGGGCTCTGGGTAGAGGGGACGGAGTATCAGTAGGAGATAGGGGTCCTGCCAGTCTTGTCTCTGGGACTGGTTCTATGTCATAAGCCACAGCCTCAAGCGGCAGGGCATTTCTGTCCCCCCAAGAATTCAGGCCGCCACCTGTCAGCCTTGGGCCTCTAACCAGGCAGTGCTTTGCTTCTCATCATGGTCGAGTTGAAATGACCAGATGTGGTTGAGGGGATGTGGTCCCCGTCGATATGGTTGGGCTTGGCCTTCTCTGCCTCACTCCAGTCCCTGGCAAACCTGAATTCTTGGCTGACTCTGGCCACAGGTGATGCTGACCTTTTCCCAGGCCAGGGAGGGTTCCAGAACACTTCTCCTAGCAGACAGGTTCAGTGTTGAGCTGCAGTCCCTGGCTCCCGTTTCCTTGACTCAGCTACTGCCTTGGTATAAACTTCACACATTCTCTTGTAGTCCCTGAGCATACCCATTCTTTGCTGGAAACCTGTCCCTCTGACAGTATGGCTTTCTCTGTCCCTGCTAGTTGGTGACCACAGCTCAGGAAGCCAGGAGCAGTCATATGTGGGGAAGCGGTCAAACCGAGTGGTGCGAACCCTCCATAACAGTAAGTGGAGGATGTAGCTGGACTGGCCACCTATGTGCTGAGGTCAGCACCACCTTCCCTGCCCTGGTCTGGCCACTCATCTGCTGCCCTTGTGTTCTAGCTCCGTCCCTGCACTCAAGGCAGTGGGGAACCCCCCAGCAGCGGGAGGGACAGCAGCAGCAGCACGAGGAGCTGAGCAGCCCCCCAACCCCCCTGGGGCTGCAGGAGACCATTGCGGAGACCTTGTATATTGCCCGGCCCCTGCTGCACTGTATCCTTCGCCTGGGCGGGGGCTGGTACTGCGAGCTGGGGTTAGCTTGGGTATGGACCGGGCGGGCCTGCCCTGTGCTGGAGACATCCTTGACACCTTGGCCGTCAGTGCTTAGCCTGGGCCTGTGGGGTCAGCGATCGTGGACGCCTTGGTTCCTGTCTGGTGTCGTGGACGTGACCAGGTGAGTCTGGGCCTGCCTGGGGGTCCTGCTCCTTCCCCAGGGATTTCCCTTGCAGGCCTGGCCTCCCCTGTGCAGACAGTGGCCCCCGCCTGACTCCCCGCCCGTGGCTCCTTCCCTCTCATGGGCACTGATTGGGCCCTGGCCCTGACCCTGTCCTCTCCTCCCCAGCCTGAGCCTCCTGAGTGACAGGAAGGGCCTGACCCGGAGGGAGCGACTAGAGCTGCGACGCCGGACCATCGTGCTGCTGTTCTACCTGCTGCGCTCCCCGTTCTACGACCGGTTTTCTGAGTAAGGCCCCGCCCTGCCCGCAGCATGGCTGCCTGCAGGAGGGAGAGGGCAGGGGTGGCACTGGTGCGCTGCCCCTGTTGTTGCCTTCCCTTTCTTTCTCCTTCTCTTTGGGTTCACTGAGCACCTACCATGAATCGTCCAGTAAACAGTCACCAGATGCCAACCCAGCCTGCCCTCAGAGTGCCCCGCTGTCGGCCAGGCCTGTGTGAGCTTAACGCTTGCTGGCAAGAGAGGCTCCAAGGGCATGGCTGAGGGCATCGCTGCCAGGGGCAGGTGCCAACTCTCCACACCCTTAGCTCATCCTCACATCGTCAGCCAAAGGGTTTGACTTATCTCCCTTCTCAGAGGAGGCACTGGAGGTTCCGAGAGGTTGGGCAACTCAAAGCCACAGGTAACCCATGGCAGAGCTAGGTCCCAAGTCCATGTTCTTCATGATCTGTCACTGCTTGGCCCAGTCCCCACTGGGTCACCCAGGAGAAACCAGAACCCTGGGCCTCAGCCACAGAGAAGCCTGCTGAGCTGCAGCTACAGGGAATTCACCTGAACGCCTGGCAGGGCTGCTGCGAGGTCGCCCATGATCTGAGGCAGGGAGATTGACCATGCTCCAGGACCCCTTGGTCTAGAACTTAAATACAAGGCTTCAAAATTGGAATAGTAAGAGCTGGGTGTGGTGGCACACACTTGTAATCTCAGTACTTGGGAGGCTGAGACAGGAGTCTCACAGCTTCATGGCCAGCCTCAGAAACTTAGCAAGGCCCTCCACAACTTAGTGAGACTGTGTTTCAAAATAAAAAATAAAATATAGCTGGGGGTATAGTTCAGAGAGGTAGAATGCCACTGAGTTCAATCTCTAGTACCAGCCAGGCATGGTGGTACATGCTTGTAATCCCAGTAGTTGGGAGACTGAGACAGGAGGAACACAGGCTCAGAGCCAGCCTTAGCAACTTAGTGAGGTGCTCAGCAACTTAGACCCTGTTTCCAAATAAGAAATAAAATAGGTCTAGGGGTATAGCCTGGAGGTAGAAGGCCCCTGGGTTCCACCCTCAGTAGTACACACACACACACACATACATATGCACGTAGTGGGGTGTAGCTGGGAGCTAGAATGCTCAGGGTTCAATTTGCAGGACCACTAAAAAAAAAAAAAAATGGAATAGTAAAGCTTGGCATGGTGGCACACACCTGTAATCTCAGAACTTGGGAGGTCAAAACAGGTTCAAGGCTAGTCTCAGCAACTTAGCAAGACCCTTAACAACTTAATGAGACCCTGTTTCAAAGTAAAAAATAAAATAGGCTGGCAGTGTAGCTCAAGAGGTAGATCGCCCTGGTTTCAATCCCTGGTACCACAAAAAAAAAAAAAATAAAACATTGGAATAGTAAGTGGAATTGTACTTAATGTTATGGCCATCCAACCTGTTTTTTCCTGAGGCAGTGGAGAAAGCTTATGTCATGTTTGTTACTATCTCATGGAAAATAACCTTTCCTGTCACTTCTGCTATTTTCAGGTAAATTTGAAAACTCATAAGGAAATAAGCAAAATCCTATACCATTCTCAGAAAGAAACTTCACAGAAACTAACAAACATGATATGTCCTGTAGCTAGTATCTCATTGAACTGAGGAATTCTGAGATGACAGTAATTGCAGAAGAGTCTCCCCTGGCCCTCCCGATTGGGCCACTCTTCTTCCAAACTGACCACCCAGTATCCTCAGAGCAGAGGCCCAAACTGAGAAGGGTCTAGACATCTGAAGTCCTTGTTTTCCTGAAGGACCTGGAGCAGGGTCTGGGTGTGGTCTGTAAGGAGTCTCTCTCCCCCCTTTCTGAAGCTTGCCCCTAGACTCTGGAGCCAGTCTGCCTCCTGGTGGGTGGCCTTGAGCAATTGCTTGACCTTTCTCTGCCTCATTTCCTCATCTCTGAAATGAAAATGACGATAGTGCCTACCTCACAGAGTTAGTGTAAGGGCTAAACAGCTGAATACATGGAGCTATGGTCTTGCCCGGTGTGTAGTAAGCACGTGACAAATATTATGTCTTAGCTGGGTGTGGTGGCGCACACTTGCAATCCCAGTACTTGGGAAGCTGAGACAGGAGAGGATCACAGGTTTGCGGCCAGCCTTAGTAGCTTAGCGAGATCCTCTATAACTTAGTAAGACCTTATTTCAAAATAAAAAATAAAGTAGGACTGGGGGTATAGTGTGGAGGTAGAATGCCCCTGAGTTCAATCCATAGTACCACACACACACACACACAAGTTACACCTTTTTTTGGAGTGCTGGGGATCAAACCCAGGGCTGGGCAAACATCTTACCACTGAGCCACAGTTCAGCATGCATCAGTAGTATGTCTTGCCGCTCCTTTCGGCATCACCAACGCCGGCCTCTCCCAAGTTCCCCTGAGGGAAACTCTCATCTCTTAAAGCACAGGCCTTTGCCCCTTCTCTGAGCCTAAGCATGCCCCCACGTTGCTGTGTCCCCGCCCTGGCCCTGGCTGCTCTCAGTGTCTGCTTGTGAGGTTTCCCTGGGTTCAGCTCTTCTGCCAGGCTGGGGCTGCTGGGGGCCGGTGGGCTGGTCTTTCCTCGGGTCCCTCGGGTGTACCACCTGGGCCTGCTGCAGTGGGACCCTCTGCAAGCATTTGTTGTTGAATGTCGACAGAAGGAAGGGAACAAGGAGGGGAGGGGGACCGGGAAGAGGGTGTCTGCAAGGTGCTGTGCACAAGCTGCCGACCAGTAGCTGAGCTTTGAGCATTCTGGGTGTGGCCCGGAGGGCAGAGACCAGAGCCAGCCCCAGAGGTTGCCCCCTTTTGTACTGGGGTTCTCCCAGCTCTTCTGGAGGGTGCCGTTGTAGTCCGTTGCACAGTGAAGGCTTCTTAGCTCCTCATGTGGGAGCCACGCCCCCACTCAGCCCACTCTGTATCTCACCTCCATCCAGGGCCAAGATCCTCTTCCTGCTGCAGCTGCTAGCAGACCATGTCCCCGGCGTCGGCCTGGTTGCAAGTAAGCGTGAGCGTGATTCCCAGTGTCATGGAGTGCATGTGTGGCCGTGTCCCCCTCTGCTCTTTTTGTGGATTGATTCTTGGCACAGTCAGGAGAGGGGCCCTAAAGCCAGGGTGGATGGGTGACAGATCCTGGTCTGAGCCAGTGGTAGCTGGATGGGGGCATTTGTGGTGGGGGCTTGTTGGCCCATGTCGTCCGTCTGCCTCCCTCCTGCCTGGTATCCTGGAGTAATTTGAGGCCATCTCATCCGGTGGAGGGTTACCTGGCAGGGAAGGAGGGCCACCTGTTTGTTTTGATGTCCCTCCTCAGCACAAGGTGTCTTGGCTTAGACCCCACCCTATTAGCACCTGTAGCTGGACAAACTCTTTGGCTTTCCTGAGCCTGAGGGTTCAAACAGGACAGAGATCCCTGCTGGTGGGTGTGGGAGTCTGGGGGTGAAAGGGGGGAGGTTCGGCTACTCCTGGCTGTGCAGATGTGAGCAGCTGTATTGGGCCAGCTGTGGCTGAGAAGACCCTGATAGAGCAGAGCAGGTCTGCCCTCTTCCCTGACTGGCCTTCTCTCTCTTTGCAGGGCCACTCATGGATTACTTGCCTGCCTGGCAGAAAATCTATTTCTACAGTTGGGGCTGACAGAGTCCCGGGAGCGAGGGGGGGGGGGGGGCATGCTCTTTGCTCTGGGCAGGGCCTGCCTCAGCTCTTCAGCCCCCGGCCCTTCTGCCCTAATAAAACTGACTCTGGTACTGTCCAAGCATGTGGCTTCTCCGTGCCCATTCCCCGTCACCTCTGCAGAGCCAGGCTCCGCACACAGCCCTGTCACCACCAGTGATTCTCCTTATACCCTCTGGACTCTGGCCACACCCTCCTGTGATGGAGCCACTGCAGCCTGCTCCCTGTTGCTGGCCAAGAAGCTCCCAGCAGGCCTGGGATCCAGGTTCCTCCAGCCACAGAACGCTGCCATCAAGCATCATCAAGCAGGGCAGCCACTTGCCCTGACAGCTGTGGGGGAGGTGGCTGCTCCGTCGATGGCCCATGGTGGAGACAGACAAGCTGAGCCAGACCACGGGTGACGTCTGCCCAGCATGCCTGTGGCTAGGGCTTGTCTGCCCCTTCCCCTGTTGAGCCTTGTGACCTGGCGTCTCCTGTGACGGGGCCTGGTGACCGGCGCGGATAGGCTCCACAAGTCCCAACTGCCTGGTTGGGAGTGAAAGCTTTCCTCCGATGGAGAGAGGTTAGGGCCCTGTCAGCGCTGGGGCCAGGGCAGGAAGGAAGTGGGAATCTGAGGCTCTGAAGTTCAGGGGCATGAGCAGGGGTCTCCCCCACACCTGCCCTGCTGGCTTCTGGTGCCATGCAGGGTGCCTCGGAAGGGAGAGGGCCTTGACTGTGGGGGCCTGACCTCGTCCTCAGTGCTGCCCCTGAGCCTTTTGAAGAACCAGCCTCTCCTGCTGGAGCTTCCAGGTGTGGGTTAGGTGTCGGAGGCCCAGCCTTTCAGTGACATGGCTCTCCCCAAGTGCCTTCTGGGCCCATGCTGGAGAGTTGAGTGCCTGGGCTCCAGCAGGGGAGGGGCCCGTCAGTCTGCAGTCCTGGCTCTTGTGACCTTCAGCTTAGTTTAACATTTTCCTGAGCATGTGCTGTGTAGCCAGAAGTGCATGGGGCCTGTTCTCTGCCCTCCAGCTCCCCGTGGGTAGAGACAGAGACTTGTGTGCACACGTGCCACATTGGACTCCTTGTGAAAGGTAGAGCGTGTATGTGGTCCAGCGGTGGACTGGTGCCTAGTGGGGCAGTGCCTTCCAGCAAGCTGTAAAACTTAACAACTGTCATCAATTTTGTTTTGGTGCTGGAGTCAAACCCAAGGACTGGTGTGTTAGCTTCACTCCCAGCCCATGTTCATTAGTTTTTGTTGTTAAGGTACTGGGGATTGAGCCCCATAGTGCTTTACCACCGAACTACACCCCCCAGGCCTTTTAAAAAAATTTTAGACAGGGTTTCACTAAATTGCCCATGCTGGTCTCTAACTTGCCATCCTCCTGTCTCAGCCTCCAAGGAACTGGGACTACAGGCATGTGCCACCAAGTCCAACATGTTCAGTTTGTTTTGGCACTTGGGACTGAATCCAGGGGTATTCTACCTCTGAACTGCATCCCCAGCCCCCCCTTTCTTTTTTAACTTTTTTTTTTTTTTTTGCGGTACTGGGAATTGAACTCGGGCATTCTACCTCCGAGCTACACCCCCAAGCCCTATTTTTTATTCTTTATTTTGAAACCAAGTCTCACTAAGTTGCGGAGTGCCTCACTGGGTAGCTGAGGCTGGCCGCGAACCCGGATCCTCTGGTCTCAGCCTCCCAAATGCTGGGATTACAAGCGTGCACCACCACGTCCGGCTCTTTTTTAACTTTTGAAACAGGGTCTTGATAAGTTGTTGAGGCTGGCCTTGAACCTGTGAAACTCCTATCTTACCAAGTACTGGGATTACAGGTGTGTGCCACCACACCTGGCTCATTAGTTTTGTTTGATGGGCAACCTGGGGAGAGGCAGCTGTGTGCAGAAAATGCCTGAGTGGTGTCCCAGCAGGGTGGAACGGTGTGAAGCGCCATTGTCACGAGGGCAGAAAGGAGGGGCGGGCAGGAGCAGGTGGCACAAGGCCCGAGGGGAAGGTCAGGGCCAAATCAAACGGGGCATCATGCATCCAGGCAAGGAAGTTGGTTTGTGGAAGGCAGTGGAGAGGAGCCTGTGTTGTGAACTTTCCCGAGTCTTGTGGAGCAAGGGTTGGAGGGCAGAGCTGACAGGGTGGGGCTGTGGCACCCGAGCACAGACCCACGTGAACGCCGGGGGGAGGCTGAATCGGGCAGTGCGGCGGGCATGGGAGATGAGGTGTAACCCAAGTGGGCCTTGGTGATGTGGGCAGGGAGGAAGATGGTGGCATCCAGGAAGCAAGGAGTGTGAGGAATCCCAGCTCTCTGGAATCAAGGGTGTGCCATACTGGGGACGGATGGTGAGGCAGTTCTGTGGGAGGTGAGCTGATCCAGGACAAAGGGGAGGTGACCACTGGAAAGTCAGTGTGTGGACTGGGCTAGTCTGTCCTGGGGACACTTGGTGGCCAGAAGCCAGGCTTGGAAATGAGGGCCATCCCTCTCTGGGCCTTGGATGCCTTAGCAGTTAAAGGAAGGGCAGGAGCAGTTGACGGCTCTCCTGTTTTAAAAGCAACTGGGTTCTCAAAGCTCTGGACCCAGGGCCCAGCCGTCAGGTTTGGATACCAAAGACGTAGAACAGGCTCTTGTTTTCACGGCCTGGCCTCCGTGGCGAGGAGCCAGCCAGGTTTGCACTGCATGAAGCGGGCCAGGCTGGGCTGGGGAGTCAGGATAGGAGCCAGAAGAGCCTCAGTCAGGGTGGCGGCCACAGCTCTGCCTCCAGCCTCAGGGCACTCAGCGTCCAGCACCCTCTCGGGCTGCATTACTTCATTCCACAAACCATGAGTGGGCAGCACCGGGCATCATGTGCTGGGCATGCCACAGAGAGCCAAGCTGCCCCTGCTCCTGTAGCTCATATGCTGGGGAGCAGGGCCAAAGCCTTGCCCTCTCCTGGAAACCCTTTCTCCAGCCCCAGGAGCGGTGGCAAGGCCCACAGAGCCCCAGGGCCGGCTGTCCTGAGCTACAGGAGCGATGCGGCATCTCCCTCCAGGGCCTTCCTGGGCCGAAGGTGCCACCGGTGGGAGAGGCTGTCTGGGGATGGTTAGGGCTCTCGGTACTGAGTCAGTAACCTCTGTTGAGGGTCTGCTGTCTGCCAGACCTTGGGAATTTTAGGTACATTACCTCACAGATAAGGAAACTGAGGCACACAGAGATGAAATGACTTGTCAGGATTTGTACTGAGACCTGAGTCCAAGGCCCTCAACCCTTGGGCACGGACACTAGAGTAAGACTGTGTTTGGCAGCTGCTGGCCTAGAGCATGAGAACAAAACACATCTGTGTGGGGGTGCCGATGCTGAGCCCCGGAACTCTGCCCTTTGTGAGGTGGCCCTGGGAGCTGGCGCAGGTTCTGCCCAGCTGCGGGGGAGGGGCAGGCAGAAGCCTGGATCAGGCCTGTGTAGGAGATGGTGCTTGCCATGGTGGGGGCTCTGTACCCCAGGGCCGGGCTCAGCCTCTTCCTCTTTTACCTCATCCTAGCAGCAGCTCTCCTTCGTCCTCAGCCCCTGAGGTAATGCCAGGGCCCCAGTGCCTGGCGGGGTGCCACCCCTGCCCAATCCCTCACCCTGGGCCATCGCCCACCTACAGGGAGGTGGCAGTGGGTCTGGGGTCAGGCTGAGCACCCCGAATTGCCCACAGGTCGCAGCGGTCTGTCCCCGAGGAATTCTCAGCCCCCCTGGAGATCTCACAGCCACTTTCTGGCCTGGTGGATGGTAATATTTCTCCTCCTGCCCTGCCCTGCCAGTGGAGGCGCGCCCCGGGGGAGGGCCAGGGCAGCCCGCGGTGTCTTCTTCCCGGGCAGCCTAAGACTGACTGCGGCCCCTCCTCCCTCCCACATCTACCCTCTTCTCTGTAGACTATGGGGTCCGACCCAAGCACCCGTGGCCTCGAGGGCCCAGACCTCTCCTCTCCCAGGCCCAGCAGCGCAAGCGGGATGGGCCAGACATGGCTGAGTATTACTACGATGCGCACCCGTGATGGGCACCCCGCATAAAGCTATTCTGTGCAGCAAGGGCTCAGGCTTTCCTGGGGGGTGAGCAAGATGGCACCAGAGGGGTCCACGGAGATAACCACTGTGGTCCAGACAGGAAATGGCACTTTAATAGCGTGGCCAGGGTGACGAGACCATGATGGGGCTGGCCGGGGCCAGGCTCTTTCCCCGTGGGGCAGGCCTGCAGGGGCCCGTGTGCTGTGAGGCTGGAGGTGGGAGCCAGCCGAGAACAGGGACCTCACCTCCACCTGCTGCCATTTCCTTACTGGAGAGTCCTTGGGAGGTGGCCGGGTCAGCCTGCGCTCAGGGCTCTTGGGGGGGTGGGGTCGGGGAGGTGGGCACTTGCAGGTGGCATAGGCTTTTGCCAAGGCAGGAGCCAAGAGCCAGAGAACCGAGCCCCTGGTAGGGAAATCAGGCCCAGGACGGGGCAGCGCCTCCACTCCTAGAAGGGACATTCTTCACGGCCAGAGGCCTCACACCCCCAGCCCTGCCCCCTCCCAATCCCTGGGCAGCCCGCTCTGTCCTCCATAGATGAATCTAATCCCATATATTACAATAAACTGCATCTGCTCTCCCAGGACCCCCACCCTCCCCCACCCTGGGCGCGGCCCCCACTTCCCGTCCTCTGGTGGTGGCAGGCCCTGAGGCCTGGGGCTGCAGAGGGCAGGTGGCGCTGCTACTCCAGGTAGATGTCCTCCGTGGGGCAGGTGTACTCCACGAACTGCTTGTAGAACTGCTGAAACGCTCTCCTGGAAGGCAGGGGACATGGGGTGACTGGGGGTCTCCAGGCAGGCTTTTCCCAGGGGAGCCTCAGGTCCCGGGAGGACTTGGAACCATTCAGCTCTGTTCTCTAGGGAACTGCTCTTCCCAGGCAAGACAGCAGGAGAAAGGGCTCAGCAGCTAGCAAGCTTGGAAAGCACGCAGGGCCAGCCGCCCTCCCTCCAGGCCACACGCTGGGGCTGTGGGGAGGCCTGGGGTGGCGCTGAGCACCAGGGAGAAGCTGCAGGCCTGGCAGCGGGGTTTGCTCCTCGGGTCGGTACTTGGCAGGACAGACACACGTACCCCACGGATTCTGCCAGGGCTTTGGTGGAGTCTTCAGACACAAAGACATGGCAGGCAAACCGGTGGTCGGCAGGGTGCTTGGTGATGAACCCAAAGTACCTTTGGGAAGACAGGCGTTGCTGGTGAGACAAGCTCGGAGCCACACCCCAGCCACCATGGCTCCAGGCCACCCAGACCCTGTCCTCTCACTTACTTGTTGTTCTTTGGATGATATCCACAGAAAGAGATGTTTTTTAGCTGGAAAAAGTGGCTACATTTATTTTCCTACAAGAAGGAGAAGCAAGAGGGTGGTCATCCAGCCCACAGGAGCAGGGGTAGGAGAAGCACACCCTGTCATTGGCAAGTTTATTTTATTTATTTTTTGTATGTGGTGCTGGGGATTAAACCCAGGAGCATACTACTTTGCTACACCCCAGCCCTTCTTTTACTTTTGTTTGAAACGGGGTCTCACTATGTGGCTGAGGCTGTTCTTGAACCTGCAGTAATCCTGTCTGCATCTCCCAGGTACTGGTTTTACAGGTGTGTGCTACCACATCCCGCTAAGTTTATTTTTATTTAGTTTTGGGTACTGGGGATTGAACCCTGGGCATTCTACCTCTGAGCTATACCCCCAGCCCTATTTCTTAAAAATTTTGAAACAGGGTCCCACTAAGTTGCTGAAGCTGGCTTTGAACCTGTGATCCTCCAATCTCAGACCCCCAAGTACTAGGAATACAGGTAAATATGTGCCTGGCAGTCATGGCAAATTTAATGGGAGGGTTGGGGGCTTGAGGAAGGAAGGGAAGGGGTGAGAAGTCACCTTGGCCTCCTGGGAGTCATCAGCCTTGACACCTATCTTGACACCCCGCACACTGATCTCCAGGACGCAGCTGGAGGGCGGGTTAAAGTGCACGGTGAGGCGGCGGGTGGTGGCAATCTGTGGGGAAGGGAGACCCAGACGTGTCAGGTGCTGCTTGTTCCTCCTGTCCCGGGGCTCTGGGGCTTCGACCACTGCTAGACCCCATGTCCCTTTACCCAAGGGACAGTGTGGCCTGGGCTGGGGTGGCCCCCACAAGGAGAGGCAGGGAACGAACGGGAGCAGTACCTTTTGCATAGCGGCACAGAGGACGTCATTGCCCTTGTGATAGGGAACCTGGACCGAGCCTAGGAACTTCACCCGGAACTGGTCCACCCAGTCACTGTTTTTGGCCAGGGCTGGAAAACAAGCAGGAAGTGAGGAGAGGCAGGATGGGGGGCGGGGGTGAGGCCTGTGAGTGACGTGGCCAGCAGAGGGCGCCACGTTCCCCAGATGTCCCAACTTGGCTGGGCCTGACTTCTCAGTTGTGAAAAGGACCTGAAATCACCCTCCTCTCCCTTCCCTGGCTGCAGAGATCTGGGCCCTGTGTTCACCTGGCGGCAAGTCAGGTGGGCAGAAGTGGAGGGCTGGTGGCACCGGGTGGGGGAAGGACACTACCTGCCATGTGCTCAGGCTCCTTGGTGACCTCGATGGCGTAGTAGGCAGGAAAGACACCCCGGGCACCGGTGCGCATGTTGTAGGCCTCGTACCAATAGTCCTCGGCCTGCAGCTCCACCAGCAGAGGGTCATCCACTTCCAGCTCCAGTTCATCTTCATGTCGAGGCACGAACCTGCCCCCAACAAGGCCATGTGAATTCCTCACCCAGCCTGCGCTGGGGCCGGAGAGCCACATGGTAGAATATCACATGTGCCTGTCACAGTGCTTGCTTCTGGCGTGGACTGATGTCAATCAGACCCACATCTGCCATCCAGGAACCCATGGGCCAAGGGAGGAAGTGAGCAGAGGCCCTGATAAACCAAGAGGCCTGGAGGGAGGGGGAGGGGTGTGGGTCTGTGGGTATGCAGGTGTCCTGGTCCCTGGCCAGGTTAGGTACTCGGTACTGGGTCCTGGCTTCCTCAGCACACTGCAGCACTCTCTCCACGCTGAGTCCCTGGGGCTGTGTGGATGGCAGAGGCAGAAGGGGTGTGGCCCTCACCTGAATATGGCCCGGTGGGTTTGCTCTTGCTCCTCCCCGTTGATGACACAGGAGAACAGCCCAAAGGACTCTGCACCTGTAGGTGGGGGACGAGGCTGGAGGAGGGTGGCCCCAGCTCAGGTGAGGTTGACGGGGCAGGTGGAGAGCTCTCTTCGAACACTCAAACCCGAGGGGACCAGGGCCACCTCGAGGATGCCCGCCTCGGCTCTCCCTACCCAGGTCCCCGCCACTTCCCCTGACTGACTCACTGGAGGAGCGGGAGCGGCCGCTCATGAAGACGTTCAGGAACTTCTTGGAGAAGTGGACATCGGGCTCGTCGGGCGTGGAGTCCTCTGAGAGGCAGGCGGGGGGCCGGGGCCGGGGGGCCTCCTCATACTCCTCACCAATGGCCGACTCGTAGGGCGAAGAGGCGGAGGCACAGTTGTCGTAGACCGTGGCTGAGTCGCTCTCATCGCTGTAGTCTCCGAAGCACGGCCGCAGGCTCACCAGCTCCAGCTGCGCGTGCTCGTCCACCACCAGCGTGTACTTGACCGAGTCGTAGGACAGGGCGCTGGTGTCCGAGCTCAGCGAGGCCCGTGGAGGTGGTGGCGGCTCCCCCAGGCTCCCCCGCCACCCTCCACCCCGAGGCTCAGCGCGCTCTGGGGATGACAGGCAGTCGAAGCCCTCGTCCTCTTCGCTGATGGAGGGGTGCGGCCGCCCTGCGGTTGAGGGGTAGGCAGCGGGGTCTGGATCGGAGCTGACCGACATCCGGCTCTCAGCGGGTGGCAAGAAGGTGGAGGTGGGCTCGGCGGGGTCCGGGGGCCTCTGCACTGGTGTCAAGTAGATCTCCTCGGTGGCCTCGAGCCGCACGTCCGCCTGGTAGTGGATTCGGTCTCGATGCGAGTGGCCCATGCCACCAGGCGCGGCAGCAGGGGGGCCTCCTGGAGGTGCCATCTGGGTGGCAGCGCTGCGGCGACAAGGGCTGTCGGTGGAGGTGCCGCGATCCTTGGTGGGGGCAGGGCTGCTCTGGGGTGGCAGCTCATCGCTCAGGCAGATGTGTTCATGTGGTGGTGTCTGCTCCCCTGGAGGGCGGGCAGGTGGGTGCTGAGGGCAGGTGGCCCACCCAGGGCTCTGGGCTACCTGCTCCCTCCACTCCCGGTTTGTCCACACAGAAACCCAGACAAAGCCTCCCCAGGTGCTGGGGCCAGTCACAGCTAACCTCAGCCCTCGGCTGGGCTGTACGGGGCGCCTGGTGGGCAGCCGACCTCCGCTCGGCAAGGCAGACTGAGTCAGGGCAGGCTGAGGTCCAGCTCAGGGAGGGCATCTTGACTCACCTGTCTTCAGGGGTGAGGATGATCGAGACACCCGATCCTGCCAACTGTGCTTTTTGCCAAGAGAATTATTATTCAATGTGTCCTGTGCGGGGAACAAAAGGCCCTTGTGAAGAGGCAGTCAGCAGTGCCCGGCACAGGGAGGCCCTGGCCCTACCCCCATCAGGCCATCCTCAGGCTGTTTGCTGCACCCGCCGGCCTCCACTGGCCAAGGCCTCACTCCCAACCCTCCTCTGGAGCAGGCAGAGGGGGTGGTAAGTCACAGCCCTCCCTGCCAGGCCGTGGGCTCTAGGTGGCCTTCCCTCCTGGCCCAGGGCAGTTGGCCAACCTTCAGGGAGACCCTCTTATCAGCTTCAGCAAAGGTGACAATGGCCAGTGTGCTGTGAGTGAGGGAGGTGGAGGGCGGGGAGAAGCCAGAGCTTTGGAGACAGTCATCTCTGTAGCCCCAGACATTATGGGGTCACATGTAAGATGCTTGAACCAGCCCAAGTGGAGGACAGGGTGGCTCCCTGCCCCAGAGCTCAGGAAGCTATGGCTTAGGAAGGGGCAGGGACATGCGGGTAGAGTCTGAAAAAAGCCCTAGGAAGGGTCTCCCCAGCAGCTGGCCTGGGAGACTGGGATGAATCCAAATGCTGACTCCATAACATGGCCCCTCCCCACAGTTGCACATGACTGAGGAATGACAGATGTAGCTGTCAGCAGCCCTCCTTCCTGGATCTCCAGGACTGCCGGTCCACATTCTCAGCCCCTTGGGACCCCTCCACAGTGCCCACATACAAGGCTCCCACACCCACCTTGCGCTCCCTTCCTAGAATACCCTCGTAAGCCCTCACATTCACAAGTTGGGCTGCCAAAAGCCATGCCAGAGGATGCTGGGAAAGGGACCAAGCCTTCCCTGCAGCCCCTGCACCATCCACCAGCAGTCCCACCTCCCTGGCTCCTTCTCTGCACCTCTCCTGCCTGGGCCTGGAAGACAAAGGGCCACAGCCAGCTCTCTCCACCCTATTCAACTCTACTTGGCATCCAGCCACCCCCCAGGGGCCCTAGGCCCCCAACTCAGCCAAGCAGCTCCATCCCCCACTTCTCTCCCCTGCCTGCTGGAATTCCCAGCTGCCCAGATTTCAAACTGGCTGCTGCAGAGCTCCCACCCCACCTCACCACAAGCCCCTCGACCTCCCCTCATGCATACCACTTCAGATGCTTTCTTCCAGGCCTTCCTCCTGCTCCACCTTCACCAGGAGCCACATAACCTAAGGGAAACCCTGACTCCCCCTGAGGTCCCAAACTCCCTCCAAACCCTCAAAGGCCTGTTATCTCAGTCCCCTACCTCTCGCCTTACTCCAATCCTTCCGCTGCCCATGGCAACCCCCTCACTGTCCCTTGCACCCCTTCTCAAGGCTCCACACTCAGCCGGCTAGACCTAGCCCGGTCCCTAGGGCAGACCTACTAGGCCCTCGGAGCACCCCTGCCCAGGAGCAGGCCTTTCCTCCGACTCGGCAAGTCCCTCCCCATCGCAGCAGTCCACCTGGCCCCCCCACACCGTTGGCCAGTTCCGAGCCCGTGCAGGCACTCAGTGCCCCCTCGCACCTTCCCGGCCCACCCCAAGGCACCGCCCCCTCAGCTCCGCCCCCCACCGCTCGCCCTCACCTGAGACCGCGGCACCTGCGGGAAGAGGTTGAGGGTGGTGGGCCGCTTGGGTCGGTACGTGTCCCCGCTGCCTGGGCCTTGGCCTTGGCTCTGGCCCTGGCCCCGGGGCGCCGGCTCCAGGCCAGACTCGGCCTTGGGCGGCCCCGCTCCCGGCCGCCGCGCCGAGCGCTCCTCGTCGTCCTCCTCCTCGTCATCCTCGGCGCCGGGAGTGTCCCCCGCCGCGTCGATCAGGTCCATCTGCAGCATCTCAGCCTGCAGCCGGCTCCCCGCGCCGCCGCCCGCAGACAGCAGCCCGGCGCGCGGGGGCTGCGCGGCGGGGACGGAGGGGCGTCAGGGGGCGGGGCCACGCCGGCGGGGGCGTGGCCGAGCCGCTGCGCACCGCCCCCTGCCGGGCGAGTCCATTCCGCGGCCGCGAGGAGGGGGATGAGAGGGCCGGGTAGGGGCCAGGGAGAGAGGGCCGCGCCCGCCCGCCCCCTGCGAGGAAGCGCGAGCCCGCCTCTCCCCCGCTCGCCGGCACCCTGGCCGCTCCACACCTCTGCACTCCCCAGGTACACCCCTCCGGACTCCTAGCACCCTCCCGTTCCCTTGGCAACGGCCGGTGACCTCACCCGGGTTGTAAGCGGAACCCAGAGTGAAATCACCGCTGTTGCCATGGGAACGAAGGGGTCGCCTAGGCGTTCGGGCCCCACTTGGGATTGGAAGGGGGCGATTCGTATTTGGAGAGAGCCGTAAGGAAAACTGAGTCTCAGCCAGGCGAGCAAGACTGGGTCGCAATGCAAAGCCGAGGACCTGACAGCGGCCAGAAGGGGACGCCGAGGGGGAGGGGCAAGCGGGCCCCGGGACCCAGGACTTGGCACCCCCCGCCCTCTGCTGGCTCCTCTCAGCCCCAGGGCCCAGGCCCTCCAACGTGAGATCACCCCTCAGCCAGCCCTGCCGTGATAGTCCCGAGCTAGTTCCACCTCTGCCACTGACTCCCTGGCACCTTGGACAGATCCCTGATCCCTCCGCCCTTCCCTGGTTGATTGGGTAGTACACTACTGTCTTCCAGCTTCCCAGAGAGGCGAGGACACTGCAAAGTGTGTGTGTGTGTGTGTGTGTGTGTGTGTGTGTGTGTGTGTGTGTGTGTGAAAGTCCCTGGGAGCTTGTCTAAAGCCCCATGGGGGTGCACCTCTAGCTCCTGCCTCAGGGCCCTGGCGAGGGACCTCTTGCAGGCTTTGCTTGTGCACACTGGAAGACAGGGAGGTGTCAGAGTCCAGAACAGGTGTAGGACCTTAGAGAAGCCATGCCAAATCTCTGGGACCACTCTCAAGTCCAGAATAAGTGGGCTCTGCCTCCATCCCCTCCTGGCCTGGCTGGGGGGGAGGGCTGGGGTATGGGAACTGGAGTGTTACCTTGCCCTTTGGTTTCCTCTTGCCCAGGAGAGCTTACAGAGTTCTGGAGGTGGCAGAAGGTCAACACAGAGGCAAGAACCCCCTCTCCAACTCATACTGCAGCTCTCTTAACCCATGCCTAGCTACCCACCCTCTGGGGGCAGAGAGAAGCACGAGGTTCTATAACCTGGCTCTATAACCCTGGGCTTTGCCTCCCCCTTCCTGGCTAGCTAGCCCTATCTTCCTGTTCTGATCCAGGCTCCCCAGCTGAGGATTTGGCCTCATTCAGGTCTTTAGAGACAGGAGAGAGCCATTTCCCAAGCAAGAGGCCGGAAGCAGCAGCAGTGCTGGGCTAGCCCTCCAGTGGGGCACAAGGGGTGTGGGGAAGGGAGTGTGTGTGGTCTGGCGCAGGGGTGGCTGGTAGCCATGGGAGCTATCCAGCAGTGCTTTGGCCTTTTTTCCTCCTAGGGAACACTGCAGATTCCACCCGACTCCACCCTCTGCTGCCTCAGGCCTTCTGCCAGGGCTGCTCCTGAAAGGGCCTTCCCTTAACTCTGACTCTCATCACCACTGTCCTAGATCTTAAGACCTCCTGTCCTGTCTCCTTGCAGGCATTCGAAGGAGCTACTGGCTGCCTTCGCCCTGGCAAATCTATTATTAATTTAAATTGTAAAAAATAATTTTAAAAATTCTGATTGAGCCCCCAAGATGTGCCAACCATCCCGGCACCAGACTGGATGTTTCTTGCATCCTACGTACCAACCTGGAAGCTCCTTTGTAGACATGGGGATGCCTTCGCCCTGCCCCCTACCAGCCACCACTCCACTCTGAGAATCCCAAGAGCCAGCCCTTACCCGTAAGGACAGGGTGTCTTTGCACTGCAGGCTGATGCCACACTCATCAGTGATCTCGGAGAGGTCTTCATCTTCAAACTCTTCCAGGCTGATGTCATGGGTGAGCCTAGTAGGGACAAGAAGCCAAAGTTATAACCCGGGGGGGCCTGCTGAGCCCATGAGAGCTCCCTGTTACCTCTTGCAAGGAGCAGCCTCTGGAAGGCAGGTCACAGCCCCCGAGGATGGGATCGGGTCCCTCTGCACCAATGGAATGGGTGGCCAACAGGCAAGGAAAGAATTTGGGACTCATGCCAAAAGGCAGTCTTGAAGGGTGGCAGAGGAAGAGGAGGCTCTAGGCTGCTCCAACTCCTCCTGCTGGAAGCTGTCACTCTGTTGCCAACCAGGAGGTAGTACCTGGAAGCCTGGAAGGCCCAATGGGTCACAGCCTTGGCTCTGCCAGAGAAATGTCCCCCAGGATTAATGTGCCAAGGCCACTTTACCCAGAGAGAATTCAGAGTTGAGAAGAGACTCCAAGGGATGCCTGGAGTAGGGGCCCTGTGCAATCCAGTGGCGAGACCCAAGCTGCTGGCCACCGGGCACAGTGGCCTCCGAGGAGTGCTCCAATCCCCCAGCCCAGGACGGTACACGCCTGGGAGCAGGCGAGGGAAATCTGGTGTCAATGTGGGCATCTGCAGCCCATTCCAGGAGAAACTACCCTCATGCTGTGTTGTTGGCCTCATCCCTGCAACCACGAAATCTGGCCTTGTGTAAGGACCCTGAACAGGAGGCTGCACAGATGCAGTCAGGAAAGGCTCCAGGCTGGGAGACAAACCAGACAGAGCACCTGGGCACTGGAACACTAAGCAGCCCCACGGGAACCCGAGGCCAGCTCTCTGCACCCACCTCGGCACGCAGGGCCGGGCTAGCCACTGCGGTGCCTGCCTGCCCCCTGCACTGCTCCCCCTAACCCTGGTACTCCGCCTGGTTTGGTGTGAATGGGGCATTTGGGGAGTTAGGGGGAATGTCTGAGCCTTTTCCCAAAGACAACCAGGAGACTGAGGCACAGAACAAGGGAAACCCACTAGTCCAAGGTCAACCAGGAGAGGGGGGTGGCCCAGCCCAAAGGGAACCTAGGAGGACCACACCCTGCCTCTCACCCCAGTCACACCAACTAGGGACCCTCTTGAGTTCAATGGTGCTGTTCCCATCCCTCCAGGCCCCCAGCCAGCCCCCACGCCCCCTACCAGCGCTCCCACTGATCCTCCAACCAGCTGTCACTGTCTGGGCTCGAATCCATCTTCAGCACCAGCTGCATGGAAAGCCCTGCCCGGCCAGGGGGCTGCAGGGCCCCAGGGCTGCCCTCTCATGCCCAAAAGGGTGTGGGGGCCAGGGCTCAAGGCAGGGCTGGGGCCTCCGGCTTCCACCGCCTGGGCCTGCCTTCCTGTGTCCTGCCGGCTGCAGAAGCCCGAGGAGCTCATTAAAAATAGATGGGCCTGAGAGGAGGCAGCAGCTGCCGACCCGGGCCCAGCCCCAGCTCTCCCAGCCAGCCTCAGCACAGCAGCTTCCTCCCAAGGCCCGCTGCGCACCGCCAATGTCGATGTCACCGCCTCCCCGCGGATCAGGTTACTGCAATCAATGCCACCGGCTCCACCTGCCCTTCCAATGCCCCTGTGGGGGGCTGGGGTGGCCCCTCTCCCTGGCCCAGGCTTGTAAGCAGATGGCAGAAATCTGGGATGTTCCCCCAAAGCCAGCCTCTGATCTGCTTTAAAGGGCCAGCACCATACTTAGGGTACCATGTGGAAGATGGGGGGGGGGCTCCAGAACTCCCCAAGAATGAACACACATCTTCGCAGCCACCTGCTCAGCCCCCGGAGACCATGAGGGAGGCTTTGGTGGGCCCAGGGCAAGTGCAGGCTGTCCCGACCTGACCTGGTTGGGTCTGGGCTGCCTCCCCCCAGGCAGGACTCCATCCATCAGAACCCGGAGGCGCAAAGCCAAGGGCAGGCCGGCATTTGGACCCCTTGAGAAGGCTGGGGGGGGTGGCCGTGTGGTAATGAGCTTCCTGTCATTTTGGAGTGACATTCACAGAACCTGGGAGCCCCTCGAAGGAAGTGCACAGTGGGACTCCAGTTGGGGAAAGGCATTCTTTATAGCCTCTCTGATCTGGTCCAAGGATAGTAGGTCCCCAGGGCCATGGGGATGCAGCCACCAGCACTGTGGAGGGGACCCTGCCCAGAAGCCAAAGCAGCCCTCCTCAGACAGCACAGAGCAGGGTGGCATCTTGACTCTGGGACAGGAACCCAGTGGCCAGCATTCAGTGCCACCTGGAAGGTCACTGGGAAGCCAGGGGTGCATGAGGAGCCCTGGACTCAGCCAGCAACGGGGAGTTGGGGAACACTGGGCATCTGACCTACAGGTGCCCCTGGATGCCCTTGCCGTGGTGGCCCCTACACACGTCTCCTCATTGCCACAGCCTGGTCCAGGGCCTGCTTGTGCCTCCCAGGTCTCCTCACTGGCCTGCCTGCCTCAGTCTCCCCACACCTGCACCTCCCCAGCCCACATGCCAACGCTGCTGGAAACACCATCGTCTCTCTGTCCCCACTCAAACCCCCCACTGTTCTCAGCTGGAGCTAGAGTCCTGTGTTTGGCACTCAAGGCCCGGCTCTGTGAGTAATTGCATATTTGCTGATCCACATCCTCGAGGGTGGGCACTATGCGATCCCAGTGCCAGACCAGGAAAGAGGGAGCACGCGGCAGGCTGGCACAGTGTGCACGCCAGAGGACTGCTCCGTGAAGCCCCCGGCCCCAGGAAGCCCTCCCGGCCCTCTTGTATGGCTGGTGTCACCAACGGCCTGGCACTGTGGTAGATGGAGCAGCCAGGACCAGGCCTCCACCGAGACGCCCCACCCAGCCCACACTGTTCCAAAGGTGGCTGGCTCACATCCCCCACCCTGGACCCAGAAGGGGGTCAATATATGTCCCTCCCATTTGGCTCCATCTAGACTGGATGTTCCTGGAGGGCAGAGCTGGTGGGGGCCACCTGCATACAGTAGGCACTCAGCACTTGCCGCCAGATGTCTGTCAAAGGACATCCTCAGGGTCCAGCCCTCCTCTCCACTGATGGGTTCAGAGGCGGGCCCCAGCTCTGGCTCGGGTTGGAGGGGAGGTGTCCCAGTACATCTTGGTATCCCCAGCAACCCTAACTGCCCACTTCCTTGGGCAGCAGGGCTGGGTGGGGCAGGCCCGGCTGAGTCATCCTTCATGGATGAGGAAACCAGGCTTAACTGGGAATAACGCCCTGGGCACCGGTGGGGTCAGAAAGCCTGTGCCCAATGCCTGGCCCCACAGGGCAGGGAAGGAGCTATGTCCTCACCCCTTCCCTGAACCAACCCAGGAAAAGTGCGCAGGGTCAGCCCCCATTTGGAGTTTCAATGAGCTCAATCTACTCCAACACCCCAGTGTCCTTATCCTAATCTTACTTTGGGGCTTGAGGCAAGCCAACCCATCGTCTCCATATCAGGCTTGGAGCGGGAGGTCCCAGGGCAAATCCTGCTGCTGACTCACAAGCCAACCTCTGGGCCTCGGCACCTCCATTAATCCTCAGCAGGAACTTGGGAGGGGCTTCCAGTTCACCTGCTCTATGGGGAGGAGCATTAGGTGCAGACAGAAGTGCCTTAGGCCTCAGTTTCCCACATGAAAGGAGGCTGTCACTCCCTGCCCCAGGGTGCTAGGAGGAAGAACAGAAGCGAGGGGTTGTGAGTTGCAGGGTGCTGAAAGGCGACTGCCCAGGGTCACCCTCAGCAAGACCCTGCCCTCTCCTCTCCTCTAGGCACGGGATAGCCTAGGTTTCCCAGCCAGTGTCCCCGTGTCCTTCCCGTTTATGGATGATAATCATGGGGAAGGAAGGAGAGAGAAAGAGGCTCCCTCTTAGTTTTGCCAGATCTACCTTCTTCTTGGAAACCTGAGCCCTGCGCACTGGGAGGCCACTCGAGCTGGCCCACACAGCCATCCCTGGCAGGGCGGCCCTCTGCTCCAGGCCAGGAGCCTCCCTTGGAGCAGCGGCTGCCGGTCCAGCACACCTGCTTGCCCATTCAGGGCCGAACATCCACATTAGCACTGTGTCTCTGAGCCTTGAGTTTGGCCTCTGGAGCCCTCTCCAGCCTTTGGGGTGTATCTTCAGAGCCAAAGCCCCTTCCTGTGTTAACCTCACTTCCCCCCAGATAGGGGCCCACCTCTCTTCTGCCAAGCTGCCAACTCCCCACCTGCTGGGCTGCCCTCGGGGCCCTGAGCAAATGTGCCTGGCAGATTCTGATGTTGATTTCATGCCCTCCCTTGCTGTGTGCTGTCACAGTTCCCCACTGTCCCTGTTCCCTGACAGCGGTTCTAGCCCTTTTTAATTTACCCTTCCATCCCGGGACTAGCTGAGCTGGAAGCAGGTGCAAAGCGAGTGCTGTGGGGAAGCCCGGCTTCAGCCTGGCAAGGTCGAGTCAGAGCCACTCAGCAGGCTGTCTGGAAGCCGCTCCTGAGCCTCCAGTGCCGGCTGTGCTGAGGCTCTGGGTCCCAGCCAGGGTGCCCCATGCACCTCTCGTGACCCTGTGGTCCAAGGTTCCGCCTGTCTCTGCAGCCCTGAGTGCTGAGCGCAGTGCTGGCTCCCAGGCGGTCCTCAGGACACCTGTGGCTCACTGCTCGACTCTCCACAGGTTCCCAGGACCCTCTGGCTCCCCTGCAGGCCACTGCCCACCAGGCAACCAAGCCCAAACAGGTCTGAAAGGCAAATCTGAAGCTGCGACACCTCTCTACTCGGAGCCTTCAGTAATTTCCCTGGCCCAGAGGGAAAGAGACAAAAATTCTCCTTTATGGCCTGAAGGTTCTGTAAGGCCTCCCCTCGGCTCCAACCTGTACTGTGCTCCCCCCGCCCCCCCCCACACACACTCCTGCTCCGCACTCTCCAGCACCCCTGCGATGCTTCTCTGACCTCTTGGAGCGGGCCATCTGCCTTGCTGCTGGCTCTCTTGGTCTCTGGTGCTGGTGGCTCTGTAATGGCTCATTTTTCCTTCGTGTCATGTGACCAGAGGCGGGCTCCCGAGTGGCAGTTGTTCTAGAAGGGCAGGATCGGGTCTCTCCCACCAACATGTATGGTGCTGAATAGGTACTTAACAAGTGTTGTGAATGAGTGCGCCGCACGCATTCCCAGGTCCTTCCAGGTTTCTGCCTTGGACTCTCCAAGCCAGTCCCCACGTGGACTCGGCTTCCTCTGTCGTCACCCACACTGGGGAGTCTGGAGTTGGAAGTCCAGGCCTCTGGGAAGATGACCCTGGCTGAAATGGTGGTGACCTCAAAACCCTCTCTAGTTCCACTCTCGTTCTGGGTGGACATCGGTGACAATTCCTTTGGTGTGGAATTCCCTTCTTGACCATGTCCACGCTGGCATCTACTCCAGGGAAATCTGAATTCCACCCAAGAAACGAGTCCCAAGGGAGAGCCCCCACTTGGGGTCATAACGCATTTGATTTTTTCAAATACCTTGGTGCCGCTCTGTGGAGTGAAATGGGGCTCAGCGCTTGGACTCTGGGGAAACTACTCTGAAGAAATCATCCCACAGGTGGAAAACCCTTAGCCCAAGGAATCTGGCTCCTCGTGACGGCAAACCAGCCACGCAGCACGGCCCGGGTGGGCGGTGGGCAGGACAGGACGCGTCTTTTGGAATGAACATTATAAAGCCTGTGTGCTAATGTGGAAACTACTACTAATAAAATGAGTTAAAGGGCAGACCATGTGACCTGTGTCCTCACACACAGGTGGAAGCACAAACACAGGGACATGGGGAGACGCTCTGCATGGCTCTCCTGGCCAGCTGCCAGCACCACCTCCCTCCAGCCCCGCCCCGAGCACGCTAGCTGGGCACCGCTCTGCACACAGCCCGCCACCCTGTATACCGTGGGCCCTAAATACATGCCATTACAGGAAGTGCCTCAGAGGGACCGAGGCACTGGAAGCTGCAAGGGAGCAGGACCTGAGTTCATCACCACATCTCCATGACAGTGAGACCAGACCCTGGGGGACGCTCCTACTGGGGACAGGGTGGCATTCTAGAGTGGGTGAGGTCCCTGAGTGGGGATGGCGGCCGCGACACAATTTGTGGAAACCTTTGGGTTGCGGCCCATTCCCAGGCACCCGGAGACAGCTTGCAGGCTCCGAGGTCAGAGCGCTGGGGCCGAGACCCTCCTCGGGGACCTCGGTCTCTGACCAACAGCTGGGGCCCATCCGGAGCCTCCACCAAGGTGTGGCGGGCTGCAGAGCTGGCGCTGGCAGTGCTCAGCCTGCCTCCAGGGCCCTCCCCTTGCCCCAGGTGAGGCTTTCCCTGAGCAACGGTGGCCGTCTCTATCTACAACACTCCTATGGGTTTGATCCCAGGCAGATCCTCCTCCCAGATCCTAAACCAACTGCCTGCTGGAATCCTCCAACTGAGCCCCCAGTGATCACCAATCTGATCTCTCTTTTTTTTTTTTAGTACTGGGAATTGAACCTAGGTGCATTCAATCTCTGAGCTACAGCCCCAGCCCTTTTTACTTTATTTTTTTAAATATTTATTTATTTATTGCGGTACTGGGGATCTGACCCAGGGGCATTCTAACCCCAAGCTACACCCCAGTCCTATTTTTTTATTCTTTATTTTGAAACAGGGTCTAAGTTGTGGAGAGCCTCACTAGGTAGCTGAGGCTGGCTGCGAACCCTGATCCTCCTGTCTCAGCCTCCCAAGTACTGGGAATACAAGCGTGTGCCACCATGCCCGGCTTTTACTTTTTTATTTTGAAACAGGGTCTCACCAAGTTGCTGAGGATCTCACTAAGTTGCTGAGGCTGTCCTCGAACCTGCGATCCTCCTGTCTGTTGAAGCCTCTCAAGTACTTGGATTACAGGCATATGCCACCACACCTGGTTCAGTGATCACCAATTTGAAGTTCAGCAAGTGTCCCCATACTTGGCCACCCTGCCCACCAACCCCATGGTCTCCCACTGGACTCCTGGCCCACAGGGAGCCCGGCAGCATCCTGGATGATCACTCCACGCTTCCCACACCTCATTCTGCCTCCCTTCCCCAGCGGGCTGCCTCAGCCCCACGTCACTCTCGCTTGTGTCCTATGTCCCCATCCCTCCTCATGGCGGATGGCGGGCTCCCCTGCTCTTGCTGCCTCCAGTCCACTCTGCCCAGCAGTCATAGGGATCTTCCTAGACACCATCTCACGCCGCACGTCGCCCCTGCCCAGCCCCTTGCGGGCCCCACTGCGTGTCAGCGAGGAGGCCAGAGCCTTCACAGGTTCCTGTGCAACCCTGCTCTCCTCGCTGCCAGACAGGGCGTCACCTGACCGTCACTCACACCCACCCTCCTCCTCTTGATGATTTTATTTTAATTGGTATTGGGGACTGAGCCCAGGGGCATTCTCTATCCAAGTTACACCCTCAATCCTTTTTATTTATTTATTTATTTATTTATTTATTTATTTATTTATTTATTTTTTGCGGTACTGGGGATTGAACTCAGGGGCATTCTACCTTCGAGCGACACCCCCAGCCCTATTTTTTATTCTTTATTTTGAAACCGAGTCTCACTAAGTTGCGGAGTTCCTCACTAGGTAGCTGAGGCTGGCCGCGAACCCGGATCCTCAGGTCTCAGCCTCCCGAATGCTGGGATTACAAGCGTGCGCCACCACGCCCGGCTCTATTTATTTATTTTGAAACAAGGTCTTGCAAAGTTGTTGCGGGTCTTGCTAAATTGCCGAGGCTGGTCTCTAACCTACTATCCTCCTGTTTGGGACTGACTCCCAAGTACAGGGATCATGGGTGTGTGCCACCACACTTGGCTCTGCTTGGTGATTCTTGCTCACCCACAAGCCTGAGCTCAGATGTCCCTACCCCTGGCGGGTCTCTCCTGACCTTCCCCTGGAGGCCCTGGAGCTGCACATCACACCCAGCCTGTCTGCTGAGGCCTCACCCGTCAGTCTCTCTCCCTTCTGCACTGTCACCCGCATGATGGCCAGACCCCCGTCAGGGCCTGAGCGTCTCCCTGTGAGCCTGGCCAAGTACTGAGTGAAGAAGGAACAACCAGCTGTGCACTACCCCAGAGATACATACGGAGCCCTGCAGCTGGCGGCCTGTTTCTCACCCCAGAGGCAGGGTGGTAGGAAACCACTGGGGTGTCTGGGGCCTGGGCTCCATTGGCCCAGCTCTGCCACTAACTTCTGTGTGTTCTTGGGGAAGCCACATAAGAGGGCAGTTGGTTGGATGAACTGATTCCTTTTCCTCTTCTTTTTTTTTAGTGCTAGGGATTAACCTAGGGCTTTGTGCATGCTAGGCAAGTGTTCTACCACTGAGCTATGCCCCAGCCCTCATGAGCTGATTTTTTTTTTTTTTTTCTTGAACTGGGGATTGAACCCTGGGGCATTCTACCTCCGAGATATACCCCTGGCCCTATTTTTATGTTTTATTTTGAAACAGTCTCACTAACTTGTGGGGGGCTTCACTAAGTAGCTGAAGCTGGCTGCGAACCTGCAATCCTCCTGTCTCCGCCTCCCAAGTGTGCGCCACCACACCCGGGTGATGAGCTGACTCCTAAGGTCTCTCTCATCCATGATGCCCTTCCACACTCGAGTCAGGCTGCTCACTCTACTTCCCATGAACGCCCCTTTGTCTTGCTGGTCCTCCCACATGGGGCCACGGTCCTCTGTTCCTCCCCTTCATCCCCCTCGCCCAGCACCAATGTGCCCATTGTATAAACTTCCAAAGCCTCTCTTCTAGAGTTTTCTTTATACTGGACGTGTATCACGTTTTTATTTTTGTATTTTTGCAGTACTGGAGGTTGAATCCTGGGGTGCTCTATCACTGAGCCACATCTCCAGTCCTTTCTTGTTTTATTGAGACAGGGTTTTGCTAAGTCGATCTTCTTGCCTCAGCCTCCCTGAGGAGCTGGGATTACAGGTGTGCACCACTGTGCCTGGCTCCTGTATCACCTTAATCTTTTTTTTTTTTTTTTTTTTTTTTTTTTTTGCGGCACTGGGGATTGAACTCAGGGGCATTCTACCTCCGAGCTATACCCCCAGCCCTATTTTTTATTCTTTATTTTGAAACCAGGTCTCACTAAGTTGCGGAGTAGGTAGCTGAGGCTGGCCGCGAACCCGGATCCTCCGGTCTCAGCCTCCCAAATGCTGGGATTACAAGCATGCACCACCATGCCCGGCTCACCTTAATCTTAAATTTCCTTTTGTTTTCTGTAAGTTACACAAGCAACCTATACACATGCTCATTATAAAAATAAGAAGTCAAGTAATACAGAAGGATGTATTACTTTAAGAAGTGAAAATCCTTCACCCAACTCCATACCCAGTGGTAACCACTAGTCACTAGATGGAACATTTCTATAATCAGAAAAAAAATCAGCTTTATTTATTATTTATTTATTTACATTTTTTGTGGTGCTGGGGATTGAACCCAGGGGCGTTCTACATATGAGTTATACCCCTAGACCTTTTTTATTTATTTATTTTTATTTGGAAACAGGGTATTGCTAAGTTGCTGAGAGCCCCACTAATTTGTTGAAGCTGGCTTCGAACCTGCAATCCTCCTGTCTCAGCCTCCCAAATACTGGGACGCACTACCATACCCAGCTAGCTCCTATTAATTTAAACCAACACCAATAAACAGACACTCCAGCCCTTCCAGGTCCATGCCATGTCTGCCCCTCCATGGGGTCTCCTCCACTATCCCAGGGTCCTCTTTGGGGGGGGGGAGCTCTGAAATCAGACTCCTGGGTTCAAATCCCAGCCCTGCCACTTACCTTACCTCATTCTGAAAAGCATGGGTGATAATTATTTTCCATTTATGTAGTGGGGGGGCAGTAAATGTCTTGTACAGAGAAAGCTCTGGGAATGGTGTCTAGGCAAACCAAGCGCTCCTGCGTGTCAGCGTTTAACACTGTCATCCTCTGTTCTCTCTAGGACAGCACCCCATTTTTCTTAAATAATAATTCAATAAGGCATCATTGAGCACCTACTCTGTGCTGAGCAGTGGGGCACCAAAGTTTTGGTAAGGACCCCCTATGCTTCTAAGGAGCTGACAGTGGCACAAGGGACCTGGGTGCATGCAGGCGCACACACACAACCCTTAAAACACTCAATGCCTGTTATCTGAGTCTAGGACCACTCTGAGTAGGGGCCAGAGCTGCATCTCGAAGAGGAAACAGGTTAAATGCCCAGTCTCAGGGCACACAGCTAAGAAAGATGGACCAGAGCCAGGCATGGTGGTGTACACCTGTAATCCCGGTACTTGGGAGGCTGAGACAAGAGGATCACAGATTCAAGGACAGTCTCAGCTACTTAGTGAGGCTCTTGGCAACTTAGTGAGACCCTGTTTCGCAATGAAAAATAAAAAGGGCTAGGGGTATAACTTAGAGGTCAAATGCCCCTGGCTTCAATCCCTAGTATGAGGAAGAAAGAAGGAAAGAAAGAAAGAAGGAAAAAAAAGAAAGAAGGAAGGAAAGAAAGAAAGAAGGCTGGCCAGGATCCAAACCCAAACCAGTTGGACCCATGACCCAACTAAAGAGAACACGAGACAGCATGACTACCTAGGGTTATATGGAGCTGGGCATAGCCAGGTGTGGTGGTGCACACTCGTAATCCCAGTACTTGGGAGGCTGAGGCAGGAGGGTCACAGGTTTGCAGCCAGCCTCAGCAACATAGCGAGGCCCTCTGCAATTTAGCCAGACTCTTTCAAAATAGGGATGGGGGTAGAATGGCCCTGGGTTCCATCACCAGTAAATAAATAAGTAAATGGAGCTGGGCCAGGGGCTATGAGAGGAGGAACAAGAGAAAGGGCAGAGAGGGCTGCTGGAGTAGGCGTGGCTAGCCGTGTGTGGGAGAGACACTGGCCCTTATTATTCCCACGAGCTAGCCTTGTCTCCACAGCCAGGCCCACGTGTCTTGGAGGGCTGTCCCAAGCCTCAGCCTTTTGGCTTACTGCCCCCATGTCCCGAGGGCCCAAAGCTGGCCATGTGCTCCCTGGCTGGCACCCCCTCCTCAGCCCCTCACTGAAGCCTGCATAACTGGGGGAGGCGGAGCTGCCCTCTGGCCCTGGAGGGACAGTGGACTGAGCTCACGCAGACCCAGTTCCAGTCCAGCCTCTGGCCTTCTTGGGGTCCTCAGGCAAGCCTCCTGACTTCTTTAGCTTCAGCCTCATCTCCATAAAGGGCAGACTGGAGACAAGAGGCACCTCGGGGTGGTTGTGAGGGCTGAGCCACACAGATGCCTGTTAGTGCGGAAGGCTGATACTTGTTGAATGACGACTGGATGTGCACTGTCTCCTTTCCAGGCAGGAGTCAATATTAATTAGCCCACTTGACAGATGGGACCCAGAGAGGACAAAACCCTGCCTGCGTCCTGCAGTGAGAAGGTGGCAGAGCTAGGATTTGAACCCCGCTCCCTCACAGCCCGATGCTTTCCACTGCAGAGGCCTCAGGTGGGCGGGCCGTGTGCACTGGAGGCCATGCGCCCTGCCGGGGGAGGGGTGGTGGTGGTGGTGTCTAACACGCATCCCAGGGCCGCAGCCCTCCCTCCCTGCAGGCTTGTGCTTCTCTCTGGCCCCCTCCCCTGGTCCTCCTAGCTGGGCTCAGGGCCTCAGGGGAGGTTTCTGAGCCTGATGATGCATTAGAAATCCCCAGTGTTCCCTGCCCACCTGAGGGCCTGGGAGTCAGCGACCCTTGGTCGGAGGAGGAGCTGGCGCCAGAGCCCAGCTGGGGCCTGGCTGGGGCAGGGGCCCCAGGAGAGGGGAAGGCGCCAGCTCTTGAGATGGGCACACAATGGGAAGTCTCAGCTCCCCTCCCCTAGGGTCTGGAGCAGTGACACCCTCCTCTCCCTCCTCCCCAACAAGGGGCCGGAATTATGAGAGGGAAACCCATCCCTCCCCCGACAGCATCACCCTTCACATCTCTGAAATCCACCTGGCCTGATGCCAGATTGGGGGTGGGGTGGGAGGGGAGCTCAGGCCAGGGTCCTGGTACTTACCCAGAAGGGATCCCCACAGTATCCTGGTTACTCCTGGACAGACTCCCCTCCCACAACTGGGCCTAGGACCCCTTGGTTGAGACTCAGCCTTCTGCACCTGTCCTGATACACACCTGACCAGGTGGGCGCTGCCCAAATCCAGAGGGTCCTGGCCATGCCAGCCTAGTAGTTAGGCCCATCTGGCCAGGCAAGCCTGGGGGAGGGGCTGCGACTCCTTCCAGCCTCAAGATTGTGGTTACCCAAGAAACTGGGACCCGCGAGCCACCCCAGCCCGCTCCCATCTAGTCAGGAGCCTTCAGACCAGGCAGGGCAAAGCCCGGGCCCGCCTGCTTGCCTTCTCCGGGATTTCAGTCCAGACCCCAGACCCCAGACCCCAGACCCCAGACCCAGCCGCAGCGCCGAGGTGGGGAGAAGGCGGCCTCCGCGCCCCCTCCTCCAATTCCAGCTCGGAGCCTCCCACCCCAGGACGTGGAATGGCGGAGGGCGCTGCACCAGGAATCTGCGGCGGCTATCAGTCTGGGCTTGAGGTTGATGGGGGTCTGGGGGGACTCCGTTCTGGGAAGAGACCCCATTCCCACACCGCCCTCTCGGTCGGGGATCCGAGGTTCTGGGGGTCAGGGACGGGCAGCCTAGGCAGATCGGTCCCGGCCGAAGGGCGGGGCGCGCGCGGCCGAGTAGTCTCACCTGAAATTGGGAGGCGACGCGATGTGCAGCCCCAGGAACGGGGAGGCGGCCGGCGGGGACGCGGCTCCCCCGCCCAGGCCGCCGCTCTCTCGCTCCGCCATTCCCGGGCACAGCCCTGGCCATCCGGGCGGAGCGCGGCGCGGGGAGGCGGCGGCGGCGAGGGAGGCGGAGGCGCAGCGCGGCGAGGAGGCCGCCGCCGCGGCGGGGCTCGGGCTGGGCGGGCGCGGCTCTGGACCGCGCACGGCTCGCGCGCCGGCGAGAGCGCCCCGCGCGCCCCCGGGGCCGGCCGGGGTCTTGTGGCCCCGCCCCGCCCCGCCCCCGGCGCTGGCGCTCTCCGAGGTGCTGAAGCGCCCGCCCCGCGGCCCGGGGTCTGCGCAGCCCCGCCCTATATCTGACGCGGCCTCTCCCCCACCCGGCAGGGGTTTGGTGGCGGCGTGGACTTTGCCCCGGGGGTGCACCTAGAGGCCGGTTATCAGGTAACCAATGGCTGGACCCTGGTCCCCAAGTTCATCTTTGGCTCCCCACACGAGAGACAAAAAAGGCAGGTGGGAAAGGAGGATCGTGGAGGAAGGCCGAAAAAGGAGAGGGTGTGTGTGTGCGTGGGAGGGGGTGAGGGGGTGGACTCCAAAAGGCAAACAGGCTTGGAGCCAGGTGGTGTGAGTCCACAGCCTCGCTCCACAAGAGGACAGGCAGAGGTCCCTGCACTGGTGACTTCACAGCCCTCATCTGTGAAATGGGAATAGTAATGATCCCTCTCTTGGCTGTTGTAAGGATGAAACCTAGTAGAAATGCGTTGACTTCGGGGGCTGCACTGGGACCAGCGCCGCACATTCCTGTCCTACTTTGAGAAGACTCCCACAAGGACCCTCCCTAGAGGGTATCCTCTAAAGATAGACTCAAACCTCCCTTGTGCCCCAAACAGCTGCCAGTGGTGAACTGTGCCCTCCTCTTAGCTTGCCTCTCAGCACTTCTTCTCATGCAGCACCTCAGCTGCACTTCCTGCACAGCACCCCTCCTTTGCATCCAGGCACCCCAGAACTGGCTCCTCACATTCTAAGACCTGGGGTATTTCCTTCTGCCCTCACTGTTGACGCCTTGGAATTCTTTTGGCTATTTTATGCCATCTACCCCTGCTAGGTTTGGCTGTAGTTTGCTCCTGGTCTTCTCTCCCACCAGAAGGTTAAGCCTGGGTCTTCAGGGCCCTGTGTTCCCAGAGTAGGTTGCCTTACACTGCCAAGGCCCACCACCCAGCTTTGGTGGGTCATAGAGCTTCTGGCCAAACATCACAGGGCAGGGCAGGGCAGACTTTCACAGCTTGTGGAGTCCTATTTGCAAATCTTGACTGCCAGCTGGTCGTGCTGGCACCTTTTCTGTCCATGAAGTGTCCGTCAAGGAGCTGCAGGCACCCACCCTGCAGCAAGCAACCCTTCTCCAGCCCAGTACCTAGAGCCAAAGGCCTTGGCTGCCTTTCTTCTCCCTGCCAGCAGGGCTCAGAGGGGTGGTCACTTTACCTTCCTGCTACTTTGGCGCAGGCCCCTCACAGGAGCCATCTGCTGCCATGGTGCCTGCCTTTTCCTCCCAGGAAAGCAGTCTTGCCTAATTATTGCGACTAACAAGGACGCATGCTCATCTCAGCTAGGGAGCACCCCCAGAGAGGTCAGGGGTGTGTGTACATGTAGGAAAACTCCCACTTCCAGAACCTTTCGTTCAAGAATAAAGGTATCTTAGCTCGTGGGGCCAAGCCGAAGCCACAGGAGAAGCTGGGGGAGGGAAAGAGGAAGGCAGGCCAACCCAGGTTTTGGTGGGAAGGAGGCCAGCAGGAGCTTCAAAGCAGAGCCAAGAATGAGATGAGTTTGAGTTAAGTTCCTCCCCTTTCTCCCTCTGTGCAGAGCAGATTGTGGTTTTCTTTGGCTTTGCGTGGGCCCTTTCCCGAGGGAAAGCCCGTGTACGGGGCACTCTGGCCAGATGGCATGAGACAAAGCCAACATCCAGGCCCCAGGCTTGGCTGCGGCATATCTCCTCCATGTTGTTAGAGCCAGAGGGCTCACATGCCCTCACCACACAGCTGTAGCTTAAGTGGCTGCATTGAGGTTGAGGAGAGATTGGGGTCTGGCCACGGACTGACCCGTCTGGGGGAGTCCAAGTGGGTCATGCAGGGTCACGTTCAGGAACTCCATCCCGGGCTTAGAGTGCTCTGTACCTTTCCAGCTGGCCAACCCCAACTCTGAGCAACTCTTGATCTGCCACAAGTAGGCTCCTTGCTGCAAGGAGTAAGAGCTCCTAGTAGAACCCAGTTAGTGTGGCCTGAAGCCCCACTCAGATTCAGCCTTACCAACCCCCAGCCCCCCACAAGATTGACGACAGCACAGCTTTACTCAGACAGGATCAGACATTTATAAAACAAGTGAATATTCACAAACTGTGGGAGAAACACACCTTTGCAGCAATAGGAAATCTCTATAAAGTGCATTTTGCCTGCGACCATCTCTTTCCCATGCTGGCCCTCAGATCAGGATTCAGGGCACTGCACTGTGGCAGCCTGGCTAGAAGGGAGCAGGAAGCCATCATGGAGCTCCAGGCCACTGCACCCTCTGCCTGTAGCTCTGGGAGTGGGCTGCTCATTCCCCTGGGAATGGGCCAGCATGCCAGAATGGTGGGGAAATAGGGCAGGTGGTCTTGTCGACTTGTTCCTTAGGAGAGTCATCATCCAATAAGCAGGAAAAGGGAATCATCCCCAAAGTTGAAGTGCTGCTAAATAAATACTGCATCTGACCCTCAGTCTTTGACCTTCTTGGGTTCTCAGACTAGCCCATCCCAGCTGGCCCTACTCTCCTTCCAGCAATCGCTGTTTCTCCTTCCTCCTGGCTGGGGCTGAGAGAACAGGGAAGCCCCACCCCAGTGCTCTGAACACACACCTGTGCCCTGTTTCCCCCACACGATCATGGGACATTTCAGTGAGGATGACAAACACAACAGTTGGACTCTAAAGGCAGCTCTCTGGCTGAGAAAACCTAAGGACATCTCAGGGAGAAGCCTGTCAACGTGCTGGACAGCTGGGGGAGACAGGAGCCTGATCCCAGGGCTCTGGCCCGAGGACAGAGGACAGTGAGGGCCAGGGCCAAGGGAGTTAACAGCACGGAGGCTAGGAAAGGTCACAGGGGAGGTAGAGAGGAAAAGGCCCAAAGGCCAGCTTAATGTTACACATAAGAACAAACATCCAAACAGGAATTAGCATTTCAGCTTTATGTGCGTGCACACACGTGCGTGCACGCACACCCTTTGTGGCTCAAGTGCAGGCCACGGAGTAGAAGGAAGACTTGCTCTATTGACCACACAGTCCTTCTTTTCATGGCTTCTTTCTCAACACAGTCCTTGGGCAGTAGGAGGGAGTGGGAGGCACGGGCCGCTCCTGGAATGCAGGGCTCGGCTTCTCTGGTTCCAACCTCCCACCTGCTGCTTCTGGAAGGGATGGTATGCTGAGTGGGAACTCTGCTTGGACTTCTGCCAACTGTCCCTGGCAGTGCCCACTCCTCAGTCCCTCTGCCTGAGTGCTGGGAGCCCAGCTACTGGGCCAGCTGTCACGGCAGCCTGGATGCTGACCAGTCCAGGGCAGGCCCTGGAAGTCTCCAGAACGAGGACTAGCCAGCTTCCCCGGCCAGCGTCGGCTGTCCTCATGGGAGCATTGTGGTGCCTTGGAGTGTGGCGAGGAGCCAAAGGGCCTTAAGCCACCCAGACCTGGTCTCCTCCTGGCCCCACGGCTCCCAGCTCCCAGGGAAGGAGCAGTGAGAGCCAGGGTTCTACTCCTCACCTGGGATCCAAGCCCTGGACACTGCTGTGCTGTGTGAGGCTGGACAACTGTGGGCGCACACCACATGGGCAGGCATCTAGGGGAGCCTCTGGATGATGCCAGAAACGTTTCAGACCTGTCTGCAGCCTCATGCTCAGTTCCAGATGCCCAAGGAAGGGTATAGAGGAACCAGGGTCAGGGAGTTTTGAAATAAGAAAGAAGACAGGTCATGTGGCTAAGTCTGGACAGCTTCCATCTACTCCAGCCTGCCCAGCCTCCAGCATCAGAGAGCAGGAACTCAGAGGACTCTGGCTGCTTCCAGAACCCCAAACTTTGGACAGGAGCCCCAAATGTGTCCCCCTCCTGCTCCTCAGTTTGGTGTGAGGAGGGAGGGAGGAGGTCTAGAGAGGCAGACGCCCAGCTCGGGTCCTCCTGTTCCCTATGTTCTACTTGGACAAGGTGGGGGACACACGGGGCAGGTCTTGGCTGAAGGTTGGTGTCATGGACCTCCAGCTTCATGTCCGGAGGCCAGGAAACAGCACTTGTGGTGAGGCGTGTTCCAGGTACTCCTCCAGCTCAGGCAGCACTCAGGATCAAGAGAGTGTAAACAGATGCATGCACACGCAGACGCACACCACTCTCCTCTGCACACACGCACACACTCTCTCTCTCTCTCTCTGTCGGTGGTCAGCTTCTCTGTAGGCTGCACTCTGCGGCCGTGCTGGCTGCGTGGGCACCCAGGCTCTGCTCACGGAGCAGCGGCTCAGCAGCTGGAAGAGAAAAACAAGTGCAAAAGGGGCAGTCAGACGCTGATTGCTGCTCGGTGGCCCAGAGACTGGAGCTCCTCTGGGGACGCTCAGGCTGGGGAGAGAGGAGCGAGTGAGCTGCATGGGCCACAGTCCCTGGGGACAGGATGTTGCTGGGAAGCCACGGGGCAACTAAATTCTGCTCCTTTGAAGTGCTATGGGGACAAGCTCTCCCTTGCAGACCTGCCCCCAGGGTCAAGAGCAGCAGTGGAGGAGGAGGCTACGTCACACTCACTTGAATCCTTGGCTGACACTAGCTCAGATATGACAAGCCCACAGTGGCTGCTGCCAGAGATGGAGAATCAGGAAAAAGCGGCTGGAAGAGATGCCAGCTGGGACCCATAATTTTGAATAAGGCAAGACTGAGTTTAGAATCAGCAGGTGAACAAATTTCCACATATAGATGAAAGAACTCTGGCATCGTGCTCGAAGACTGCAGGGGGAGGGGAGAGGAGCTGCAGATGACTCACTCTAAAGATTTATAACATCCAGAATCTGGGGCAGAGAGAGAGCGGCCTCGTCCCTGATAACAGAGGACAGGGTAAGCCCATCACAACACCGGCTTGCCTGCTTAAATAGGTTTGGCGTGTCTGAGTCTACAGAGACATGCAGTGTTCTGCTGCAAGTGTACAGCTGGAACGCTGGGAGGCAGGTGATAACACCAAGCAGGCGTACTGAGCACACAAGGGAAAGGCGCCTCACGCTTGTGCTACGATGGACTTACGCACACACCCCATCCAGACATTGAAATCCTAACCCCCAGTACCTCCAAATGTGACTATATTTGGAGACAGGGTCTTTAAAGAGGCAATTAAGTAAAAATGAGAATAGGGTGAGCCCTAATCCAATATGGCTGGTGTTCTCATAAGAAGAGGAAATTTAGATCCAGATAGTGCAGAGGGAAAACCATGTGAAGACACAGGGAGAAGAAGGCCACCCACAGAGACACCATGATCTTGAACTCTTGCCCCCAAACCTGTGAGAGGACAGGTTCTCTGGTGGAAACCACCCAGTGCGCAGTACTTTGTTACAGCAGACAGCCCTTGCAGACGAACACAACCTGAGATCCCATTAACCCTGCAGATGATTCCTCCATTTTTATAGATGAGATAACAGAAACCAGAGAGATAGTAACTTGCCCAAGACATGAGTGAATACCCACACAATCATCAGCAGCCAAGATTGGAATCCCAGGTCTTTCTGATTCTAGAACCTGTATTTTTCACCAGTAAGCAATCTCTATACTATAGTATTTCTCATTAAGACTTCTCAGAGTGCACAAAAGAAGAGATTTAACATGATGCCATAAAGACGAATATCTAAGCAACATAAACAGAAGTTAAGATGTCATGAGAAAAAGGAAAATGCTCTTGAAAGTTAAAGACACTGGACACATGGATCCAAAATCAGCCTCTGGCACATGCAACCTTTTATTTTTTGTGGTACTGGGGATTTATTTATTTATTATTATTATTATTATTATTTGCGGTTCTGGGGATTGAACTCAGGGGCATTCTACCTCCGAGCTACACCCCCAGCCCTATTTTCTATTCTTTATTTTGAAACAGGGTCTCACTAAGTTGTGGAGGGCCTCACTAGGCAGATGAGGCTGGCTGAGAACTCGGATCCTCCGGTGTCAGCCTCCCAAATGCTGGGATTACAAGCGTGCACCACCATGCCCGGCTGGTACTGGGGATTGAACCCAGGGGCATTTAACCTCTGACCTATACCCCCAGCTCTATTTTTTATTCTTTATTTTGAAACAGGTTCTCACTAAGGTTGCAGAGGGCCACACTATGTAGCTGAGGATGGCTGTGAACCTGTGATCCTCTCATCTCATCCTCCCAAGTACTGGGATTACAAGTGTGGGCCACCACGCCCGGCTGTGTCACATGCAACCCTTTAAAGGCTACATACTACATCTGAAGTGGACGGTGGGAATTTGTATAGAAGCTGGCAGAAGGAGAGCGAAGTAGGAGCGGGTACCTGTATGTGTCAGTACTGAGGGC
>PVLC010004714.1:35000-82561 GCA_004027655.1 Graphiurus murinus | reverse complement strand
GGTACTGGGGATTGAACTCAGGGGCATTCTACCTCCAAGCTATACCCCCAGCCCCATTTTTTATTCTTTATTTTGAAACCGAGTCTCACTAAGTTGCGGAGTGCCTCACTAGGTAGCTGAGGCTGGCCGCGAACCCGGATCCTCCGGTCTCAGCCTCCCGAATGCTGGGATTACAAGCGTGCGCCACCACGCCCGGCTCCCAGCCCTATTTTTTATTCTTTATTTTGAAACCAAGTCTCACTAAGTTGCGGAGTGCCTCTCTAGGTAGCTGAGGCTGGCCGCGAACCCGGATCCTCCGGTCTCAGCCTCCCAAATGCTGGGATTACAAGCATGCGCCACCATGCTCGGCTTCAGTTTCTCTTTTAAATTTAATTACTCTAGAAGGTAGAATTCTAAATATGACTCCCAATGACCCTTGCTCTCGCATATTCCCTTCCCCTCAGAGTGTGGGTGGAACCTATGGATATGATGAGAAATTACTCCTTGATTATGTACTTTACCTGGAAAAATGAAGATTATCTTGGTGGACCTAATCTTATCACATGAATTCGTTAATATTTAAGAGTTTTGTCTGGCTAGTGAGCAGAAGAGGAAGTTAGAGATATTTAAGGCATTAGAAAGATTTGACATGTCATATTGCCAGGTTGATGGCTTTGCAGATGGAGAGGACTACTTAAGAAGGAATGCAGATGATCTGGGCACCTATAATCCCAGTCCTGGGAGGCTGAGACAGGAGAGTAGTAGGTTTGAGGCCAGTGTGAGGTAACTTTGAGAGACCCTGTTTCAAAATAAAAAACTAAGGTTGTATGTCAGTGGAAAAGTGCTCCTGTGTTTAATTCCAAGTACCACAAACAGATGTAATGTAGATGACCTCTAGTAACAGAGAGCAACTGATGTGAGACAACTATTAAGGAAACAGGAACTTCAGACCTACAACTTTAAGGAACTGAATTCTGCACACACGTGAATGAGTTTGGAAGCAGATTCATTCTCAAAACCTCCAGATAAGAGCCCAGTCCAACTGCCACCATGAGCACAAAACCTTGCTCTGGAGAACAGACTGAAAATGAAAATACAAAACATCAAAATTTGTGGGCCACAGTCACAACATTAAATGCATCTATTAGAAAAGGGGAAAAATCTCAAATCAATAGTCAAGCTCCTTCCTCAAGAAATTACAAAAAGAAGAGGAAAACAAACCCAAAGGAAGTAGAAAGATAAAAATAATAAATACATGAATAGAAACCAGTGTAGCTGAAAATAGAAAAGACATAGAGAAAATGGATGAAACAAAGAAGTGGATCCATGAAAACATCAAGAAAATTGATTGAACTGATCTAGAAAGACTGACAAAAAAAAGAAAAAAGATACAAATTACCAATATCTGGATGAAATATCCCTGCAGGGCCCGTAGATATCCTAAGGATAACAAAGGAGAAACAATTCTACATGCATTAATTTGACAATGTAGCTGAAATGGACCATTTCTTGAAGTATATAAATTACCACAAACTACGCAATATGAAATAGATAATCTGAATAGACCTATATTTTTTTCTGGTACTGGGAATTGAATTCAGAAGTTTTCAAACTCTGAACTACACCTCTAGCCCTACTTTATTTTTTAAGCAGGGTCTCACTTAATTGCTGAGGTCCTCACTCAGTTGCTAATACTGGCCTTAAACCTGTGATCCTCCTGTCTCAGCCTCCAAAGTACTGGGATTATAGGTGTGCATCACCAAACTTGGCTAGACCTATACATTTTAAGGTTATTGATTTTTTTTTATTTAAAAGCCTCCTGAAGCCGGGCGTGGTGGCACATGCCTGTAATCCCAGCATTTGGGAGGCTGAGACTGGAGGATCTGGGTTCGCAGCCAGCCTCAGCTACCTAGTGAGGCACTCCACAACTTAGTGAGACCCTATTTCAAAATAAGAGAATAAAAAATAGGGCTGGGGTTATAGCTCAGAGGTAGAATGCTCCTGAGTTCAATCCCCAGTACCGCAAAACAAACAAATAAATAAATAAATAAATAAATAAATAAATAAATAAATAAATAAATAAAAATAAAAGCCTCCTGAACAGTCTCCAACACCAGAAGTTTTCACCGGAGAATTTAGTCAAATATTTCAAGAAGAAGCTACAACAGTTTCCCACAATATCTTCCAGAAAATGGAAGAGGAGAGTACACCTTCCAATTCATTTTATGAGGCTAGTATTGCCCCATACCAAAGATAATACAGAAAAGGAAGGAGACAGAAAGAAGGGAAGGAAGGAAGGAAGGAAGGAAGGAAGGAAGGAAGGAAGGAAGGAAGGAAGGAAGGAAGGAAGGAAGGAAGGAAGGAAGGAAGGAAGGAAACTACAAAGCAATATCTTTCATGAAATAGATTCAAAACTTTATAACAACATATTAGCAAATATAATTAAGAATTATTTTACAAGAATTATACACCATGGCTAAGTAAGATTTATTCCATGGATGCAAAGTTGATTTAATATTCCAGAAACAATCACTGAAATTTGCCCTATCACTAGACTAAATTTAAAAAAATGATATGATTATATCAACTAATAGAAGAATGCATCGGACAAAATCCAACATTCATTCATGATAAAACAAAAGCAAACCATTCTTTCAGAAAACTAAGGATAAAGAATTTCCTAAAGCGAGAAAAATTCTGCAAATAAACCAACCCCCACTTGGCATGGTGGCTCACAACTGTAAATCCCAGTACTTGGGAGTCTGAGACAGAAAGATCTCAGGTTCAAGACCAGCCTCAGCAACTTAGCAAGACTGTTTCAAAATAAAATAAAATAAAATCAGTCTGGGGTTATAGCTAGGAGGTAGAGTGCCCCTGGCTTCAATCCTCAGCACCACAAAAAAATAAATATATAAATAAAATGTAAAAACCAAAACAAACAAACAAACAAAAACTGCTAACAAATTGAACCCAACAGTATATAAAAAGGACTATATGCTATGACCAATTGGGATTCATCCCAGGAATGCAATGTTGGTTTATCATCTGACAAACAATCAATGGGACATACCACTTCAACAGGATAAGGGACAAAATCCTTTGATGAATTCAATAGATACAGAAAAAAACACATTTGACAAAACGCAACACCATTTCATTGTAAAACACTCAACAAGCTATGGGTAGAATGGAACTTCCTCAATATGATAGAAAGTATCAAGGGAAACCCCATAGCTAGCTGTGCATTTTACCTGCAATCCCAGTCCTTGGGAGGTTAAGACATGAGGATCAGAGTTTTAAGGTCAGCCTCAGCAACCTAGCAAGGCTGTCAGCAAATTAATGAGACCCCATTTCAAAATAAAAACTAAAAAGGACTGGTAGTATAGCTCAGAGGTAGAATCTCCAGACAAGTGAGAGGGAGGAAAGGAGGGAGGGAGGGAGGGGGAGAGAGAGAGAGAGAGAGAGAGAAAGAGAGAGAAAGAAAGAAAGAAAGAAAGAAAGAAAGAAAGAAAGAAAGAAAGAAAGAGAAAGAAAGAAAGAAGCTACTAGGTTTGTGGTGGGATTATATCCTAATAACCCATCATACATTGAAAATATCATAAGTCATAAATGCATTTAATACATCTAGCCTACCAAACATCATAGCTTACCAACACGGTACATTATAGAGTATCAGTTGTTTCCCCTCATGATCATGTGGCTAACATCGACCTGTGGCTCACTACTGCTGTTCAGCATCATCATGTGAGAGTATCATACCACATAATGCTGGCCCAAGAAAAGGCCAAAATTCAAAACACAATATCTACTGTATATATATCATATCACTGTAAGCTCAAAAAATCATGAGGAAAATCATTGGTGAAATAGTGAAAGACTTAAAACTTTACACCCAAAATGGAGAACAAAGCAGGATGTCTGCCCATGCCATTTCTATGCAACATCAAGTAAGAAGTTCTACATAGGACAATTATGCAAGAAAATGAAAAAAGGCCATCCTGATTAGAAAGAAAAAAGTAAAAACCTCTAATTGCAGATGACATAATTGGTCATGTCATCTTGAGGAAACAACTAAAAATTCTGAGAAATTCTTCAGGAAATGCCTAAAAATTTATTAGAACTCATAAGTAAGTTCAGCAAGGTTGCAAGATACAAATTTAGTATGAAAAATATCAATACTATGCAGCAATAAAAATAAATGGATTATTAATATAGGCAAGAATCTGGATGGAATAATATAGCAAGAACCCGAATGGATGCTGAGTAAAAAAAAAAAAAAGAAAAGAAAAAAAGCCAATCTCAAAAGGTCACATGAAGCCAGGCATGGTGGCACACGCCTGTAATCCCGGTACTTGGGAGGCTGAGATAGGAGGATTGCAAGTTCAATACCAGCCTCAGTAACTCAGTGAGAACCTATTTCAAAACAGAACGAACAAACAAAAAAGGTTTAGGGGTATAACTAAGAGGTAAAATGCCTCTGAGTTCAATCCTTAGTACTACACAAAAAAAAGGTTCACATGCTATATTATTCCATTTATATAATACCCTTGAAATGACAAAACTACAGAGATGAATAATAGAATAGTGATTGCCAGGGATTAGAGATAGTAGGGGGAGTAAAGTAGCTGTGGCTGTTTAGGAGTAGCATTAGGCCTTTTTGCAGTGACTCAGTAGTGTTCTATCCAAGGGCACCTTACCTATAAGCTACATCTCCAGCCCTATTTTATTTTTTATATTGAAACAGAGTTTCACTTCAGGGCACTGACCTCTAACCTGCAATCCTCCTGTCTCAACCTTTCAAGTACTGGGATCACAGGTGTGGGCCACTGCATCCAGTCCTTCTCATTTGTGTATGTATGTGGAAGGTGTAATGGAGATTGAATCCAGGGGCTTTCTACCTCAGAACTATACCCACAACTCTCTTTTAATTTTTATTTGGAAGCAGGGTCTCACTAAGTTGCTAAAGGTCTTACTAAGTTGCCGAGGTTGGCTTCAAGCCTGGGATCCTCCTGTCTCAGTGTTCCAAGTACTGGGATTCCAAGTTTCACTACTGCTCCCCACCCTTCTCATGTTTAAAGAAGCCTCTCTGCCTCACTCTCACTCTTTCTCTCCCCATTTCCTCCTTCCTTCTTTCTCTCCCCTTCTTTTGAGGTAGAATACAAGAAATAAGATAAATAGGTAGGAAATAGACAGAAAGGAAGAAGTAAAATATAACTTTAAAAACCTGGTGCTAAGGGAGGAGCCCAAGATGGCAACTGAGAGAAACACCTCTTCTCAGGCACTGTAAAACTCAAATCAAAACTGCCATAAAAGCAGCTTCTTGATGGAAGAAAAAAGCAGCAAAAAAGTGAACAAAGTAACAAAAACTGAAACGCAGCTGAACAAAACCCAGAAAGCAGATCAGGGAGAGCAAAGGAGCCCCCGCGCACGCATGACAATGGTGCGTGGCTTGGAGGCCGCCATTGAGCCAGGTGCTTGGATAGCACTGAGGCATCTAACGACCTCCTACATACCCAGTAACCAGATATGGAGTAAGCAACTACAGAAATCCACACCCTAATCAAGCAGCATATCCCCGCATGATCGAAAATGACCATAATGCCTGGGACAATCAGCTTAAGCCTGTGGTGGGGACACCCCAACTCACCTCTCCCTCCAGAGCGAGAGCAGCGCTGAATTGTAAGTTAACTGCTCAGCCAGAGGGGCACCTGTGGGAAATGATACACTCAGTTTCCTGCCCTTCTAGTGGTTGGATAGGAGCAGAAGTGAGAGAGGGACCCAGAGCATATAGCTGAAAGCCCTTGAAAAACAAGAACAGTCTAACCCCAATGCCAGTAGAAGACAGGAAATTATGAAAATCAGAGCAGAAATTAATGAAGTAAAGAATAAAAAAATACAGAAAATCAACAAAACCAAAAGCTGGTTTCTTGAAAAAATAAACAAAACAGATAAATCATTAGCCAACTGAACCAAAAGAAAGAGAGAATCAACCCAAATTACCAAAATAAGAGATGAAAAAGGTGATATTACCACTGATAGTGTGGGAATATAGAGGATCATCAGAAACTACTTTGAAAAACTATCTTCCAACAAAAGAGAAAATCTAGAAGAAACTGACAAATTTCGAGACACATACAACCTTCCTAAATTGAGTCAAGAAGATATAGAAAACTTAAACCGACCAATAGCAATCAAAGAGATAGAAACATAAAGAGTTTACCATCAAAGAAAAGCCCAGAACCAGATGGGTTTCCAAGTGAATTTTATAAAACCTTTATCAAAGAGCTAATCCCAATACTCCTCAATCTATTCCATGAAATAGAAAGAAATGGGACCCTCCCAAACACATTCTATGAAGCCAACATTACATTAATACCAAAGCCAAACAAAGACAGCTGAAGAAAACTATATGCCTATATCGCTGCTGATGAACTTACATGCAAAATTGCTAGACAAAATACTAGTAATGCACATTTAAAACCACATCAAAAAAAATTATACACCATGACCAAGTCAGGTTCATCCCAGGGATGCAAGGCTGTTTCAACATATGAAAATAGTCCATGTAATTCACCACATAAACAGAATCAAAGACAAAAATCACATGATCATTTCAATAGATACTGAAAAAGCATTTGATAAAATCCAACACCCATTCATGCTAAAAGCACTGCAGAGAATTGGAATAGAAGGAACATACCTCAACATCATAGAGGCAATATACAATAGGCTGACAGACAACATCATATTAAATGGAGAAAAACTGAAAGAGTTCCCACTAAAAACAGGAACAAGACAAGGATATCCATTATCACCACTTCTGTTTAATATAGTACTTGAGACTCTGGCCAGAGCAATAAGGCAAGAGAAGGAAATCAAGGGGGTAAAAATAGGGAAAGAAGAACTAAACCTATCCCTTTTTGCCAATGACATGATACTATACTTAGAAGACCCAACAAAGTCAACCAAAAAACTTACAAAACTAATCAATAAATTTGGCAAAGTATCTGGATACAAAATCAGTTTAAAAAATCATAAGCTTTCCTGTATGCCAACCATAAATCCACTGAAAAAGAAATCCAGAAAACAATTCCACTCACAATAGCACCCTGAAAAAATAAAATACTTAGGGATAAACCTAACCAAGGATGTAAAAGGCCTATATAAGGAAAACTATATAAATTTGAAAAAAGAAATTGAAGAAGACCTTAGAAAATGGAAAGATCTTCATGCTCTTGGATAGGCAGAATAAATATCATCAAAATGGCCATTCTCCCAAAAGTGATCTACACATTCAATGTGATACCCAATATATTACCAATATATTATTCTATGTCCTCACAGACATAGAAAAATCAGTTGTTACATTCATTTGGAAAAACAAAAAGCCCAGAATAACCAAAGTAGTTTTTAGCAACAAGAACCATGCAGGAGGCATCATAATACCTGACTTCAAATTCTACTACAAAGCCACAGTAATGGAAACAGCATAGTATTGGCACAAAAAAACAAACACACAGACCAATGGAGCAGAATAGAAGATTCAGAAACAAACCTATACACTTACAGTCAATTGATTGTTGACAAAGAAGCCAAAAACATACACTGGATAAGACAGCCTCTTCAACAAATGGTGTTGGCAAAACTGGTTAACTATATGCAGGAAAATGGAAATAAACCCCACTTTCTCACTCTGCACAAGGGTCAATTCAAGATGGATCAAAGACCTGGAAGTCAGACCAGAGACTTTGCAGCTACTTGAAGACGGCATAGGGCCAACACTTCATCACATAGGCACAGGTAAAAACTTTCTCAACAAGACCCCAAAGGCACAAGCAACTCAAAGGAAGACCAATAAATGGGATTGCATTAAATTAAAGAGCTTCTGTGCAGCAAAGAAAACTATCAAGAAACTCAACAGAGAGCCCACACAATGGGACTCCTCCGATAGAGGACTATCTAGAATATACAGAGAGCTCAAGAAACTCGCAGCTAAGAAAACAAATAACCCAATTTAAAAATGAGCCAGGAAATGTTCAACATCATTAGCAACAGAGAGATGCAAATCAAAACTACCTTGAGATTTCACCTAACCCCAATTAGAATGACAATCATCAAAAACACAAACAACAACAAATGCTGGCGAGGGTGTGGAGAAGTGGGAACCCTAATACATTGTTGGTGGGATTGCAAATTAGTACAACCACTTTGGAAAATAGTATGGAGGATCCTCAGATGAACGGGAATGAACCTACCATATGATTCAGCAATACCATTTCTGGGTATCTACCCAACAGAATGGAAAACAAACTATCAGACCAATGCATGTGTATCTATGTTTATAGCTGCACAATTCACAATTGCCAAACTATGGAACCAGCCAAGATGTCCATCAACAGAAGAATGGATTACAAAACTATGGGATATGCACACAATGGAATTTTACTCAGCCATAAAGAAGAATAAAATCATGTCATTATCAGGGAAATGGATGGAACTGGAAAACATTGTGCTAAGTGAGATTAGTCAGTCACAAAAAGTAAAAAAAACCGTATGCTTTCCCTAATATGTGAAAGCTAGGGAGAAAGTGGGGCATAAGAGGGACTCCAAATGAAGAAGGAGGAATCTTAGATAAGCAAAGAAGGTGACTTAACTGAAGGTGATGGGGAGGGGGGACACCCTAATGCACATGATGTACTTTCACAAACATATCAAAGTCAATCACTAAACTGAACTTGAGAAAGAAGGAGTGGGAGGGAGTGGGGAGGGAATTGGGAAGGGTTAAATGAGAGATGTGTGCATGTATGCCTTTACCAGCTTGTACCTAACAAAGATGTATGATTACAATGCACAAATTTAAAAAAGCCTGGTACTAAAGTTCCTCATACCTTTACTCCCCAAACCAATTCCCTTCCCCAGGCCTGTCTCTCCCAAATTTCTGGGGAATCTATAAATCTTAAAGTTAACCCTCCCCTCAAAATCTTATTACCCCATGCACTGTTAACAAGACAATATGATATCTTGAGAAACCTATAATTTAGGAGGCTTTTCATCTTATCTCTTGATTTGGTGATGGAAATCACAATCAACCTAAGGATCTAACAGATGACCAGACCATCGTGAACCAACTCGTAATCACCGGACTGATGCCATCCTCACATACCTTCCTGTACCCACCCTTTACCATGTTTCCTTTAAAAGAAGAGACATGAACCCCACAAATGAATCTCTCACTCTTGAAATGGCCCACATTTTCCCTTGAATGTATATCTCTTATTTTCCTAAATGAATCTCTATGTCTCTAGGTTGTGCTGAAATTCTCCCTCTGTAAGCCAACGCTGCTGGTCCTGAGTTGTGTTCTCCTGTCTCCCCAACTAAAAACTCTTCAGGACCCTTCACGGAATGAACCTGTATCCTGTGACACTTTACATACTAAGTGAATCAGATTCACAGGAATAAAGGTTTGGGGGGAAGCAGTGGAAGAGTATATAGAATGAAGAGGAAGAGGTTTAGTGGGTAGAGAGGGAAGGCTGCTCTGGGATCCAAAACAGTTAGCTAACCCCAGTGGCAAAATGAATTACCCTACATATCATCCTTTCCATTATGGGGACTCCAGCTGTGGAATCTCATATTTCATATAATCTATCTGGCCACTCATTGAAAGGATGAAGTTAAATGAGTTTACTGAATCACATCCACCCTCATTTTGATGTAGGATAGAAGAAATAAGTAGGTAGAAAGGAGACAGACAGGAAGGGAAAGTAAAATATAACTTTAATATAAAAAACCTGGGACTGAAGGGCTTCAGCCTCTAGTCCACAAACCGGTTCTCTTTCCCAGGTCTGACTCTCCAAAATTCCTGGGATATCTATAAATCTTAGAGTTAACTAAAAGGAAGTATAATTGCCCTGTGCATTGATAGCAAGACAGGTATGATATTTTGAAAAACCTACAATTTAGGACACTCTCCAGCTTATCTGTCAATCAGCTAATGAGGACCCCAATCAACCTAAGGACCCTAAGGTTGACCAGACCACCAGACCACCTGGAAGTGCCTAAGGAATACTGGACTGAGATCATCCACCCTAGAGCCGACCGTACTGCTCGACCACCATAAATTGCCTAGGGGACTACTGGACTCAGATCATCCTCACATACTTCCTCTAGCCCACCCCTCACAAAAGTCCCTTATAAGAAGATAGCCCTGAACTCCCCAAAATGCCCTTCCTCATCTTGAGATGGCCCGCATTCTCTCTTGAATATGTATTTCTTCTTTTTTTTTCCCCTTTTTCCCAAATAAACCTCTGTCCATGTCTCTGACTGGCGCATGCTGAAATTCTTTTCCGTCACATTAGCCAAGGACCCTGCAGATCCTGAGTTCCTGAACTGAGGACTCACCCTAACAGTTTCACAAGGATTTGTGCTCACCTCTATACTTCAAATTTGGACATTAAAACACAGTGAGTAAGAGATAGTCACTGGAGCAGACAGCCTGGGTTGAATTCCCAGCTGGGATTTACTAGCTGTGCACCTTAGGTAGGTTATTGAAGCCCTTTGATCCTCAGTTTCTATGTCTATAAAATGGGGATGATATTGAGTCCCTCTCTCAGGGGGGTCATTTTGAACATTGCATAAATTACAGCATGTAAATTGCTCACAAGTGTGCCCAGTCTTCAGGAGGGGCACTCTCACTTTTAGCTTTCATTAAGTCATCAAAACAGCTGGAGAAGGAGGGGACAAAACTAAGGCTTGGGCAGCTGGACATGGTGGTACACACTTGTAATCCCAGTACTTGGGAGGCTAAGACAGAAGAATCACAGGTTCCAGGCCAGCCTCAGCAACTTAGAGAGACCCTGCTTCAAAATAAAAAATAAAATAGGTCTGGGGATGTAGTTCAGAGGTAGAATGCTCCTGGGTTCAATCTCCAGTAAAACACACACACACACACACACACACACACACACACACACACACAAAATTCAATGCTTGGAGAAATCAAATGACTGCTTAGGCTCAGGCAGCTAGGAAGTGACCAGGTTAAGATCTGGACCCAGGCCTCCTTCCCTTGGAGCTGGTCTCCTTGACCACAGCGCTGAAGGCGCCTGCCTTTCTGTGACTAGAGGCTGATTTGTTTGTTCCTAAAGCCTGGTGCTGAGACTGAGCAGAAGAGGACAATGAGAGCCAGCTGGCTTTCCTCCTGGTGACTCTGCAGCAGACCTCAGAGCAGGGTAAGGCTCTGGGCATAGATCCTGACCAGAGGAGAGCTTAAGGATGTCTCAATAGGTTTTGATCTCCTGCTTAGGGACTGTGGGCTTAAGCCCCCCAAATTTCTGACTCTCATACACATTGACTTGTCCCAGAAGAATTGCTTACCTTGATCTGATTGTCCTCTGTCCCAGTTTCAAATGCAAACTCTCATCTCCCCAAAGCCTGCTTGGCCTTCAGGGTAGTTGGCCTCACTGTGACCAGAAGAGCCAGCTGTCTCGAGGCTGGCCCCTTTGTTTGAGAGAAGATGGTAAATCAGCAGTAATCCCCGATTCACAGTGATAATCGGCTCCCTGTCTGGCTGGCCAGAACTGTGCAAAATATCAAGTGGGGCCGCACCTGTTCAGAGGGTCTGGCACTCGTAAAGCAAGCTGCTATGAATGGCCCTAGCCCCCACGCCAGCAGCAGCTGCAGCCTGGAATCAGGGCTTTGTTAGCATAAGAATGGGCCACGACAGCCAGCCTGCCCACCCCCTGCCAGCCATCCAGCTAGCCTTCTTCTCCCCTTCCCCAATCTTGCCAAACATGGAATGGACAGCCCTCATTGTGAGAAGTCTGGCTTTTGATTTCCTTTTCAATTGCATTAACAAATATTTCATTCATACAAGAAAGAACACTTTTCTTTCCTCAGATATGGCCCAAGTGGACAAAGATTCTGTAGATCTAACTACTCATTACTCACCATGTTCTCACTCCAAAGCAAGGGATTCCTAGTACTAAGCATCAGAAGGTACACGGCACAGAGACTACACTGCAATTATCGCTGTGGGGTACACTAGAGTTGTGCAGTGCACAACCTATGCAACCCTCTTCCAGGAACAAATGTAGGCCAGGGTATTTCTATATAAAGGCCTCTAGCCTCTTATCATTCAAAGTATGGTTCGTGGACCCATTACATTAGCAGCACTAGGGAACCTCTTTGAAATGCAGAAGCTCAGGCTCCACCTGAGACCATCTGAATCAGCAATCTGAATTAGCAAGATCTCCTGGTGATTCATATGTATATTCAAGTTTGAGAAGTACTGGGCTAGAAGAAAAAAATCATGGGTTTCATATCTTCTCATATTTGAAAATGCTTGTTCTTTCAAATCACAAAAAATATGGCTCAAATCTTAGCTCCATTAACTACTGAGGATGGGACCATACACAGCTCATTGAATAAAAATAATGATATGTTCACTATGAAGATGAACAACAAAAATATACATGAAAGTGATTAGCATTCTGCTTGGTAGAGTTGTATCTCAATAAATAATAGCTCTTAGCTGGGTGTGATAGTGCATGGCCATAATCACTTGGAGGTACTTGGGAGGTACTTGGGAGGCTAAGACAGAAGGATCACAGGTTTGAGACCAGCATATGGTAATTTAGCAAGACCCTATTCCAAAATAAAACAGGCTAGGAGTGAAGCTCAGAGGTAGAGTGGTAGAGCACCCCTGGGTTCAACCTCTAGTACCAGAAAATGAATATATAAATAAATAGCTCATCAAAGCACTGTGGGACACACTTGTAATCACAGTAATTGGGAGGCTGAGACAGGAAGGTTAGAAGTTAGTCTCAGCAACTTAGGAAGACCCTGTTTCAAAATAAAAAATAAAATAGGTCTGGGAGTGTATCTAGAAGGTAAAACACCCTGGGTTCAATCTGTAGTATCACAAAAATAAATAGTAGCTCTTATTACTATTTTTCTCCCCAGTAAATAACACTACCTACCAACTTCAGATAATTCAGATGTTGACTTGTCCCATGATATATCAGGAAGGCCCCTTTACTTCTTTTTTTGCTATGGGGACTTAAAGTAGTAGGTTTAAGGATAACATCTTATATTTACATAGCACATTGAATGTTGTGTGTGGGGGGGGGTTACTGGGGACTGGACCCAGTAGTGCTCTGCTTGAGCTACACCCCCAGCCTTTTTTATTTTTTTTTATTTTGAGAGAGGGTCTCACTAAGTTACCATGTACTGGCCTCAAACCTTCAATTCTCCTCTCTCAGCCTCCCTAGTACTAGGACTACAGGTGTGTGCCACCATCTCAACTCATTTTGAGCTTTTCTAAGCATTATAACACCAATTATCTCCTAGCATCAATGACTCAATAAATCAGAGCTAAAATGGATCTGAGAGATCATTTGGTCCAACAGCATCATTTCCAGATAAGGGTTGTTCAGTGACTTGCCCAAGGTCATATAGTAAATTGGCAGCACACTCAGCATTAAAACCTGATGAAAACCTCATTTCCAGCTCAGAGTCTTTATTAAATAGTAGTTTTTGTTGTTATTGTTTATTTGTGGTACTGAGGATTGAAACCAGAGTCTACCTCTGAGCTACATGACCAATCCTTTTTTTTTTTTTTATTTTGAAGCAGAGTCTCACTAAGTTGCAGAAGGCCTCATTAACTGACTTAGGCTGTCCTTGACCCTGTGAACCTCCTGTCTCAGCCTCCCAAGTACTGAGATTACAAATGTGCAACACCACACCTGACTTCAACAGCAGTTTTGATAAGAATGTTTGCTTAGGGAGAGCAGGCACTAGAGGCCCAGATTAAGCAGGGGCATTATCACAAAAGGACTTGATTCACCCATGGACATCCCTTAAACTATACAAATTAGGATGGTTTTGCATCATGGGACCCTTGTTATAGGTGAGAGTATGCACTCTTCCCTTTCCTAAATTCAGATGAAAAGCCTCCAGCTTGAGCTCAGTCACAATTTAGAAGAGTAAATAGGGCCACTAACCTGCTTTGAGAACCAAGAGCTCATTGAGAATCAGTTGCTATGGGGGCCACAGCATAGCGGCTGGAGAGAATGTCTCCAGAGTCTCTCCATTCTGATAGAGGAAACAGAATTTCATTTCACAAAGTAAGCATGTATCAATCTTTGATCATCGGAATATTCTGCAACTTGAAAAAGTGGCTCCTTAATCACTTGATAGGATATTAGAAATATGTTAAGTCAAAATTTTAAATTATGGAGCCACGTGTAATTTGATATCTGAGGCCAGTCAGGGATAGTGCCTGTGTTAAGTCGAGTTCTTCATGACAGGCACCAGTAGCCCTGAAGGGCAGAGGAAATGCCTTAGAATGTTGCCAGAATGTCACATCAAATTGTGAGGGGTCTCAGTCTGGGCCTTGCTACCAAATTATCACATATGGAAAGGACATAGATCCTAGACACAAGGTCTATGAAGCTTTCACACTCTCAATTAATAGATACACTTGCATTCCTGATAAATGATGAACTTAGAGTTTGTTATGAAGGTTAATGTGAATGCCATTCAATTTTTTCTTCTAGCTGTAGAATGTTCATCCATATAGAAAATGTTTTCAGAGTCTCAAGATGAACAGATACAAAAAACAGTTGCTCTAGTTCAATTAGGGATTTTCCCCAGTATATGGTCCACTCAGCCTGCTGACCCCAATTTCACTCCAGAACACTCAGAGGAATCCATGAAGCATAACATGGAAACCATTGTTATAAATCCCTAGGGGTCATTAATGGCATATGAGAAACTAAATAACATGGTAAATTGTGCTTGCTAGGAAATTCTTCGGGTTCAGAAGTCAGCTTGAAGGCTGCTATAAAGCCAGGCAATCTAGTTAGGAAGATATTGTAGGGATCAAGATGAGAATCTAGAGAAGTGGCAATAAGGATACAAAGAAGCAGCAGGGTGTTGTGGCCCTTGCTTCTAATCCCAGTACTTGGGAGGCTGAGACAGAAGAATCACAGGTTCAAAACCAGCCTCAGCAATTTAGCAAGCTTCCAACAACCTATCAAGACCCTACTTCAAGACAAAAATATTTTAAAAAGGGCTGAGGGTGTAGTTCCAAGGTAGAATGTCCCTGGGTTCAGTCCCCAGTACCATACACACACACACACACACACACACACACACACACACACACACACAAAAGATACAAAGGAGCAAATAGATAAATAGATGGTAGGTATTTTAGAGGTAAGCTTGAGAGGATTGGTCATCGTGAAAAGTGAGGGAGAAGAAGGAGGAATCTTGGCTGACTGAGGTTTCTGGCTTACTGCAGTCTGAGTTTACTAAAAAAGTCCAGTTCAGCAGCCGGGCGTGGTGGAATATGCCCTTAATCCCAGTACTTGGGAGGCTGAGACAATTGGATCACAAGTTGTATTCAGCCTCAGCAACTTAGCAAGCGCCTGTTTCAAAATTAAAAATAAAAAATGACTGAAGGTGTAGCTTGGAGGTAGAATGACCCTGGGTATTTTTAAGCACCCCCTGTACTAAAAAGAAGTCAAGTTTTGTATACACTCACTTTGGGGGTACTGTAGCATTTCCAGGTAGACAGAGCCCACAGAGAGTTAGATAAGTAGATCTAGGACTCAAGAGAGAGATCTATGATAGGGGGTTATATCTGGGATTCATAAACATGTAAAACATGTAGGGGACAACTAAAGCCACAGACATGTATAAAATTGTCAAGAAAAAAAATGTGTAGTAAGAAAGAGAGACACTTGTAATCCCAGCATTCGGGAGGCTGAGAGCAGAGGATCCGGATTCGAGGCCAGCCTCAGCTACCTAGTGAGGCACTCCACAACTTATCGAGACCCGGTTTCAAAATAAAGAATAAAAAATAGGGCTGGGGGTGTAGCTCAGAGGTAGAATGCCCCTGAGTTCAATCCCCAGTACCACAAAAAATAAATAAATAAATAAATTAAAAATAAATAAAAGAAAGAGAGGGATTCCTGGAAAAACACTCTTTTTATTTTTTATTGTATGTGTGTGTGGTACTGGGGATTGTACCCAGTACACCAGGGACATTCTACCTCTGAGCCACACCCCCAGCCCGATTTTATTTTATTTTTTTTAATTTGGAAAAAGGGAGGGTCTTATTAGGTTGATGAGAGTCTCACTACTTGCTGAGCACCCAGCAAATGCTCATATTTCAAGTCTGGAAAAAGAAGAAGCCAAGAAACAATGTCATGGAATCCAAGGGGAAACAAATTTTCAGGTTGGCAGGTAATATAAATCAATGGCTCAGAGACACTGAGTAAGGTAAAAGACAGAAATGTTCATTAGCTTTGCAAGTGGGGAAATCACTAGTGTCCATGTTTAAAAGATGTTTAAAGGCCAGGTGTAGTGGTATAACCTATAATCCCAATACTTGGAAGGCTGAGGCAGGAGGATCTCAGATTCAAGGCCAGCTTCACCTCTCAGCAACCTAGTGAGACCGTTTCAAAACAAGAAATAAAAATAATTGGGGGTGTAGCTGGTAGGCAGAATACCCCTGGGTTTGGTTCACAGTATCACAGAAAAAAAAAAAGATTTTTCAGCCAGGCATAGTGGCCAATGCCTGTAATCCCAGTACTTGGGAGGCTGAGACAAGAGGATTGCAGGTTCAAAGGCAGTCTCTGCAACTTAGCAAGACATTGTTTCCAAATACAGAAGGGCTGGGGGTGTAGCTCAGAGGTAGAATGCCCCTGGGTTCAATCCTCAGCACCACTTAAAAAAAAAAAAACTACACACAAGATGTTTTATAAAAGCATAAACCATATTCTAAAGAAATAAATCGAAGATGAAAGAATGGAGGTAGGCTAAGTAGAACTCTTTTTCAAGATGTTCATCTGCAGAGGAAAGAAGAGACATAGGGGAATAGCTAGAGTGGGAGTATATAGGGTGAAGAGAAGGCTTTTAGAGACAAAAGAGAATATAGATATCTTGAACAGAGGTAATGGTCAGTAAGATGTTGAAGATCCACAAAAATGAAAAAAGCTTTGGAAGAGCCAGAGGAGAGAGGAAAACAAATATCAGAAGCTGGGCATGGTGGCCTGCTCTCGAAATTGCAGGACCTAGGAGGCTGAGACAGAAGGATCACAGGCACCTTCGTGGCCAGCCTCAGCTATTTGTTTTGTTTTGTACTGGGGATAGAATCCAGGAGCATTCACCCTCTGAGGTACAGCCCCAGCCCTTTTTATTTCTTGTTTTGAAACAAGATCTCACTAAGTTGCTGAGGCCTGCTCTAAACCTGTGATCCTCCTTCTTCAGCCTCTCAAGTATTGGAAATACAGGTAAGTGCCATTACACCAGGCTAAGCATTGGTAATTTTTAAAGTGTCCCAGGTCATTTCCATATGCAGCCACTACTAAAATGCACTAGAATTATCTATGGTTTGGGATTTTCTGAACCAATTTAGTCTAAAGAAAACCAGGCAAGAAAGTTGGCACATGAGAACTGCTCGAAAATATACACTATGGGTTTAGGAAGGAGAAGAAAAGAAGGGAAGTCATAGGGACTGATGTCTGGAAGAACTCAATAGAGCCAAAATATAAGAGAGCCAAATGAAGCTGGGCGTGGTGGCGCACGTTTGTAATCCCAGCATTCGGGAGGCTGAGACCAGAGGATCTGGGTTCGCAGCCAGCCTCAGCTACCTAGTGAGGCACTCCGCAACTTAGTGAGACCCGGTTTCAAAATAAAAGAATAAAAAATAGGGCTGGGGGTATAGCTCAGAGGTAGAATGTCCCTGAGTTCAATCCCCTGTACCGCAAAAAAAAAAAAAAAAAGAGAGAGAGCCAAATGAGGTGAATTGAACAAATAGGATTTGAATGAAGGTGCTGGATGTGTGAGCTCTAGCAATCACAATAGTGGAGTTTCAGATTTCTGAGTTGGAACAGTCTAGGGCAGTGACAAAATCCAAGAATTGGGATAGATGATCAAAACAGTGGAGACGAAGATGAGTAGACATAAGTGATTTTAAGGAAACATGAAATATAAGTCAGATCCTATCCTATTCTCAGCCTAGAGCCCTCCCATCAATGGCTCACCATCTTCTTCAAAATAAAAGGCAGAGTCCTTGTAATTAACTACGAGGCCCAGCACCTGTCCCCTTGTAACCTCCCTGGCCTCATCTAACTCAACTTCAGCTAGACTTGCCTCCTCATGGCAGATATAGTCCTATCTCAGGACATTTGTACATGATATTCTACCTGTAACCCTCCCCCAGAATCCCATACCTCCTCCCCTGCTTAATTTTTATTCATACTGCTTATTATGATATTTGATACCCTATGTATTACCCTTATTTGTTTGTTTACTAATTGGTTGATTGTTTCCCCCACTACTATCTTCCCAATCAGCTTTTGGAGGACAGGAATTTTTGTCCATTTGTTCACTATCATACATCTAGCATCTATGACAGTGCCTGATATATATACCACTCGACAGATAATTGGCAAAGGAATACAGAAATCACAAGTTCAGAATGTAAGCAGGATTAGCCACAGGAGCACTAATACTATCCAGCATAAAAGCAGGGGTTAGGGTAGAGAAAGCAGATATTAAAAGTCCAGGAAAAGTGTGTGCAAATGAGAAAGACAAGAGTTGACAAAGGAAAACAGTAATCCTGTAACTCAAGGGAGCGCTTTAATTTTGTTTTTCAAACAATTCAGTGTTTGAGACCATAAGTCTAGTTTTTATTTAACTGTGTTATCTTCCGGGTTAATCTTTTTTTAAACTTTTTTTAGGATGAGCACAAAAGACTTAAAAGATAGTGCTAGAGAAATAAAAACCTCTCAATTCTGTATAACATGCAACCCAGGAGAATGAGCAGCCTATGCTTGACAAAGCTTCCAGAAAATTGATATGTCATGTGAGGCAAACAGGATTCGGTGGTAGGAAAACATGACTGCACTCATATTCACTAGAGTTGCTCTTAAAAAGTACTGAAGTTGCTGGGTATAGTGGCATAGGAATGAATGCCTGTAATACCAGTACTTGGAAGGTTGAGACAGGAGGATCGCAGATTTGAAGCCAGCCTCAGCAACTTATCGAGGCTCTCAACAACTTAGCAAGACCTTGTTTCCAAATAAAAAATAAAATGGGGCTGGGAATGTAGCTCATAGGTAGAAAGCCCCTGGGTTCAATTTCCAATATATATATTAAAAAGTGAAAAATACAAAAGCCAGACCTCTCTCCAGACCAATTGACTCTGAACCTCTTGGGATGGGGTCTTGTTTAAAACCCCCAGATGATGTTAGCCTGTGGCCAGGGCGGTAATGTGCTGGTGTCGATAATAACTCCAGAGTGAAAGGCCAGGGGAGTTCGTTGATGCGCAACATAGGTCTCAAAAGGCACAGAGAAAAAGCCTGGGAGAGAGGATGGAGTGTGAAGAAAAATCGCAAACATGTATGGGGATGAAATTGAGAGATCTCAAAATTATGAGTAGATCCCTTTGGAAGGAACTCACTGGAGTGAAATTTTCCCAGAGTTGAAACCAACTGGGAAGGTACTTAATTGCCACTAGAGGCCAACAATTCCAGATTTGGGAACGGAAGAAGGTAAGGCCAGGTTTAAAGAGGCCAGGGTTTAGATTGAGTATTGCCTGCAGGGACCTCTTGGTGGCCTTGGAAAAAACTGGAAGTGATTGGAGTTCTTGATGTCTATTTCTGCAAGTGTGTTCTGTAATTGACAACCAAGTCAAACTTGGGTGTCCACCAGGAGAACTGGAAGACAAGAAAGTGGGGAGCCATGATGATGGAGCTGCTTAGAGGTACCCCTAGACACTTAAAAAATGAACTCCATGATGTCCAGACTCTTGGGGGTGGAGGCAGAGCAAAGTTTGGTTGAGTGGGGAGCTTAGCTGACCAGAGAAGGATCAGTTCCCCTACAGTATGAACCTGGGGACAAGGAGCCTCTAGCTACCCTTAATCCCAAGGATAGGCTAAGTCCACAACCACCCCTTCTAATACCTCTGCTTGACTAGTACAGTGTATAACAAAACCCAACTCCATTTCTCTCAAAGATCACCTCAAGGTCAGGCATGGTGGCACATGCCTGTAATCCCAGTGCTTAGGAGGCCGTGACAGGAGGTTCACTGGTTCAAGGCCAGCCTCCTCAATTTATTGAGGCCCTCAGAAACTTAGTGAGATCCTGTTTCCAAATAAAAAATAAAATAGGGCTGGTGATGCAGCTCGAAGGTAGAATACTCATGGGTACACACACACACACACACACACACACACACACACACACACACAGTAACCTCAGGAGTTTGCAGGTGCTGGGCAGGACATTGGCTCTACAGATCACAATTCACCTGCAGTGTCTGTTGTAGAATCTGGAACTTTAAGGAAGCTAAAATGTTATGGGATCTGGCCACCTGCCCTTTCCCATTCTGGTTGTAAGGACTGTTATAGCTTATTTTCAGTGACCCATCCCTGGGTATCTATATGTGTCTACAACTGCCAGTGAAGTTCATTAGATTCTTGAGAATAACTCTGGACTTTCCCTTAAAGAGGGAACAGGATGAGCTGGTTGTACCTGCTTTCAGTTCCAGGGCTGAGCTGGGAATCCAGGATATCTCAAAGTGCAATCCATGGGGCACCTGCATCAGAATTCCCAGGACACAACCAGACATGGAGGCACATGCCTGAAGACTGAGACAGGAGGATCCCAGGTTCGAGCCAGCCTCAACAACTTAGCAAGGCCCTCAAGCAACTTGGTGAGACCCTGTCACAAAATAAAAAATAAAATAGGGATAAGGGTGTACCTCAGAGGTAGAACACCCCTAGGTTCAATTCCTAGTACCACACAAAAAAATTCCTAGAATGCTTTTTAAAATGCAGTTTCTTGGCTCCCACCTCAGGATTCCAGGATCAGACAATTTTCAGCAAAACTCCTGTAGGAATTGCATAAAAACTGCCATAGAGCACCTTTTTGTTTTGTTTTGTTTTGTTTTGTTTTACTATGATATGGTTCAACCCAGCTATATTTTGTCTATTATGTAACCAAATCTAAGATCTCATAGCATGCTATCCATGATATGAGTGTTCAGATGTCACATATTGAAACCTATGGCCATGAAGCCCAACATGTATCTGAACAACTCAGTCCCTTGGGCCACTTCAGGTCTTCTGCTCTGCCCATGTCGAGCTAGCCTACACATTCTGGTGAAGCCATTCTTCTGGGACCAGGTAGCCTCAACTGTGCTTCTGAGGCTGTTCTGTAGATCAAAGCTAATATGCGCCTATGTATAAAGTGGACACGGGAGCAATTTTTTGAAAGGTGATTAATGATTAAATGAAGCTTGAAGTCTGTATCAAAGCACACATCTCTTGGAGTGTGTCATATTTGTTTTTTAAAGCTTAATTTAGAGTCATTTGAATGCATCAGTGAGAAAAGTTGAAAGAGAAAGGAATTCCTTGCCTTAATTAGTCAGCGTCCAGTGCCTCATATCTTGGGTGCTTTGGGGCATACAAAGAAGAGTTATACATCATGTCCTCCAAGAGTTTTAAAACCTACCCAGAGAGACAGCAAATATGGTAACTATTATCAAAAGAAGATAGTATAGTATACATGCTAAATGAGCATTATAGGCCAAACTTGGCACATGGGAGAGCAAAACTCTAAACCTGCTTCAAGATACATCCCCATATCCATAAGATGTACCACTAAGTTGCTCAAGCCAGAATCATGGAAGTCTTCCTTGAGTCCTCCTTCCCCTTGGTCCCCATATCTAGTGCATTCTCAAGTCTTTTTTTTGTTCTCAGTTGCAAGTGTATCCTGAATCTACTCAGTTCTGTTCATGTCCACTGCCACCCCTAATCTCAGCCACCAACATCTCTCTTCCTGGACAATTGTATAACTTTCTAACTTGCTCCTCTTTCTCTTCTTGCCACTCTCCTGTTCAATTCTATATAGTTACCACAGTGACATTTTTTTTTCTTTCTTTCTTTTGTACTGGGAACTGAATCAAGGGGCATTCTACCTCCTAGCTATGAGAGTCTGGCTATGTCACCCTGTGCTGGTCTCAAACCTGTGATCCTCCCTGTCAGCCTCCCACATACTGGAATTACAGGTGTGAGTCTCTCCACCCAGCTCATATTGACATTTTAGAAGTATAAATTAGCCAGACGTGGTGCATGCTTGTAATCCCAGTACTTGGGAGGATAAGATAAGACAAGAGGGCAGCAGCTTTGAGGACAGCCTCAGCAATATAGTGAGGCCCTCAGCAATCAAGTGAGACCCTATTTCAAAATAAAGAATAAGAAGCCAGGAGTAGTGGCACATGCCTGTAATCCCAGTACTTGGAAAGCTGAGATAGGAGGATCGCAGATTCCCAATTTAGCATTCCTTGGCAACTTAGCAAGGCCCTCAGCAACTTAATGAGACCCTGTTACAAAACAAAAAGTAAAATAGGACTGGGGGTGTAGTCCAGAGGTAGAATGCCCCTGGGTTCAATCCTCAGTACAAATGTCTACCTCACAGGGGTTTGTGACTGTTAAATGAAATAATACATGGTAATAGCACAGTACTTAGCACATTATAAGCACTCAATAAATTTTAGCTATAATTTTATTGGTAGCATTAAAATAATCAACAACAATTGTATAACATAGTTAGATGAGACATAATACGGGCCTGAAGTTAGGTAGAGACTTGAGAAATACAATAAAAGCAAAATTTGCCTGAAATGGCCACTTTGGGATCACCAGATGCAGAGATTAACCTATAGAGAAAGGCTAGAGACTGGTACCCTGCCAGTGGTGGGCAGAGCAGGTTGCTGGATCACCAAGCAGCAACAGGGCTCAATTCCCAGCTCTATTGATCAGGTAGGAATTGTCACTATGGCAGCATCTGGTTGCCGTAGGATAGATTTCTTGGGGAGGAGACAAAGGGCTCTCCAGCCGGTTGTCTTGGAGGAATGCCAGAGGGGAATACACAGCTGGTGGGACTGGTAGAGGAGGTGTGTGTGTGTGTGTGTGTGTGTGTGTGTGTGTGTGTGTGTATGCGAGAACTTTATGCTGCATGGGGCCAGACTCCTGTGTGAGTTGCTATGCATGGTCTGCTTTGTCCCCATTTTTCTCATTGTGTGAGCCATTTCCAGACCCAGAGATTAAGTTGTTCTCCAGAAACCAGCCATGTGACATTGTAAATTACTGTAGGAAGCCCTTCGAGTCTCAAGAGCTCCCAGTGCAAAAGCCTACCTCCTCTGTTTACCCCAAACAACATACACCTCACAGGCAGCATAAACCTTTGCTGGGGTGGGAAATAGCCCCAGAGGTGTCCTAGACACTAAGAAGCCAGGGGTTAAAGAACCTACCGTCACTATGGATGGAAACGGACTCATCAGCAATTCCTTATTAAGTACCTCTATGTTTCAGAGCATGTCATTAAAAACTTTGTAGGAATCATCTTGTTTATTTCTCCCAACCCTCTAAGCTGTAGCTACTATTATTGTCTCCATTGCACAGGTAAGGTGTACAGAGACTAACAGACTGTCTAAGGTGCCTGAGTCAGGACTCAAAAATCTCCATGGAGCTTAATGCATTCATAATGTAATTTTTTAAACAAAGATTTATTTAAGCGACTGGTCATTCAATAAAGCCCCAAATTCTTGTTTTTAGTGTATTTCAATCTTATACTATTATGAATGTTTGTTAATGACAATAATTTGAAAGTAGCATAACACTAATGTTAAAATTTAACATTATTTCTAAAGTAATTGAAATTTTCTATGGTCTCAATACCATCTATCTTTTTGTGCTTTTATTAATGCATTGCAAGGCAGTACAACCACTATGGAGATCAATATGAAGGTTCCTCAAAAGATTAGGAATGGAACCACCATATGACTTAGCTATACAACTCCTCAGTATTTTTCCAGAATAATTAAAGTTAAAACACTATAGCAATAATGTATACCCATGTTTGTAGTAGCACAATTCAATAGCAAAATTATAGAATCAACCCATGTATCTGTCAATAGATGAATGGATGCAGATAATGTGGTATATACACACAATGGAGTTTTCTCAGCCATAAAGAACAAATCTATATCATTTGCAGGAAAATGGATGTAATTAGGTGATATCAGCCAACCTCAGAAAGTCAAAGGTTATGTTTTGTTTCATATGTGGAAGCTAGAGAGAAAATAGAAAACATAATTTAAAGCATAGCTGCCATGAGTGTATAAATGAGCACATCTATGAAGCAGACATATATAAGCTCTTTGATTTCTTACCACACTCTGTGAGGTAGGTACTGATAATACTCTTTCCATTTCACAGAGTGAAGGTAATTACATTAATAAACTTTCCCAATACTTGGGAGGCTGAGAGAGGAGGATTGCAAATTCTAGGCCAGCCTCAGCAATTTAGCTAGACCTTCAGCAACTTAGCACAATGTTGTTTCAAAATAAAATAGGGCTGAGGGTGTAACTCAGGTAGAATGCCCTGGAGGGAGGGAGGGAGGAAGGAAGGAAGGAAACTTTCCAGGACCACATAGCTAGTAAGAAATCAAACAAGGATTTAAACTCAGGAAAATGATCCCCTTAACCTTTACACGACCTTTTCTTTTCCTCTAAAATAGCTCTTTTGCCTATTTAGGGAAAACCTAAAGACACCAACATTCATACATAGATAGCCCTCAACTTATGATCATTTGATTTAGAATTGTTCCATTTCACAGTAGTGCTAGAGAGTGACACACATTCAATAGAAACCACACTTTGAATTTAGATTTTTCCATAGGCTAATAATATGTGATATGATATTTTCATGCTTCTGGGCAGTGGCAGTGAACCCCAGCTCCCAGCCGGCCATGCAATTGCAAGAAGCAATGAGACTCTACAGTACACTGTGTTGCCAGCTCTTTTTGAACACAGCTATTAAATCAATTACATAAGATACTCAACATTTTATTATAAAATAGGTTTGTGTTAGATGATTTTGCCCAACTGCAGGCTAATATAAGTGTATTAAGCACATTTAAGGTAGAGTGGCTCAGCTATGATATGAGTATTAGTAGATTATGAGTATTCAATGCATTTTTTGTGGTACCAAGGATTGAACCTAGGGGCATTCTACCTTCAAGCTACTCCTCCAGCACTATTTTAATTTTTTATTTTGAAACAGGGTCTCACTAGGTTGCTGAGAGTCTCACTACATTGCTGATTCTGTCCTCAATCCTGTGATCCTCCTCTCAAGTACTAAGATTACAGGCATGTGCCATCATGGCCAGCTTATTTAATGCATTTTTTACTTATGATATTTTCTATTTATAATGGGCTTATCAGGTCATAACCTCATTGTAAGTCAAGGAACATCTGTACCTTGGATCACTTTCCTTTCAAAGTAGTGTATTTGAAATTATTTGACTGCTCCAATATCTCCATGGAGAAGGGAGAATGAGGGTCATTAGGGATAAAGGAGGAAGCCTAGAGAGGTGGCGTGACGTGTCAATATTAGACATAGAGCAAACAATCCAGGCCTTACAAAACCTTGGTTCCTTCATGCCTATTGACTCTCATTATTGGAAATGACAGCAAAGATGATAGACAGTACAGAAAATGGGGGCAAGTCCTCCTATGAGGCTACAACTTGAAGAGAAGTTTTAAAAAATATATATCCAGGACAAGATTTTTCCCAGACAGAGCAAAGGAAAACACAAACAAACAAACAAAAGTCTGTTTTTGTGCAGCAATTTCAAATTGTTCCAAGCCATGCATTACAGTCAAAATGAAAAGTTAGAGTCCTTCGAATAGGGCATTAGGTCAGGGTTTAAGCATGAACTGGGCCCCATAGGTATTTTCAGGAAATTGCAGTGCATTGGTTTTGTTGTGTTCATGAATCAGAGTCATATCAATCCTAGTTCAATGAGTTTGTATTGGCGGATGCCAAACACCCCTGGCTTCATGCTACAGGTCTGATAATGAGAATCAGGAAGGACTCAGGTGAACTGGAAACCCAAAAATCCAAGCCAACAAGAATGTGGTTCACCCTATACTGGGCCCTACTCCCAGCTGCTTCCTCTTAACCCAGTTCCCCGTTAGCTGAGAAGGTCTAGGAAGTGACTCTCTACCTCCCAGAGGTTCTCTATCTATAACTGTGGCCACCAGCCTCCTGATGAGAATAGTAGGAGGGAAACAAAAGGCATGCTTCACATTGTCCTGATCTGTGAAACTACTGATAGTCACAGGAATCTCAGGAATTGACCTCTCATTACCAATATTAATTGGTTTACTGAGTTATCAGTTATCTAGGCTCAAACTAGTCTCCTAGCCCAACCCCTACAATGATAAATAACAACTCTGGAAAAATTATATTTGAAGTTACTTCAGGGCTCACACCCAAGAAAATCTGTTGCTTCATACATTCAGTTTTGGGGTAACACAACCTTTACAACCATGGGGAGCCTTTACCAGCAGAACACCATTTAACGATTCAGGTCCCAGGACCAGATAGACAGACTCACCTGGCTGTTCACCCTCAGAGAACTTGAGTGAATCATTTAGCTGTTGCAAGCCTCAGATTCCTCCTCTGTAAAATGCAAATGCTGCTGGGCATGGTGGGAAATACCTGTAATCCCAGTACTTGGGAGGCTGTAACAGGAGGATCTCAGGCTCAAGGCCAGTGTGTGGTCACTTAGTGAGACCCTGTTTCCAAATAAAAAAATGAAATAGGGCTGGAGGTGTAGGAGAGAGGCAGAGCCCCCCTGAGTTCAATCCTCAGCACTACAAAAAAATGGAAATGCTAATAGTATTGACCTAGTAGAGTTTTAGAGGGGATTAAATTAGACGGGGTGGGGGGAGGAGGGGGAGAGAGAGAGAGACAGGCACAATACCTGGCACCAGCAAATACTCAATGGATGGTAGCTATACATAAAAAGAAAGGCTTGATATCTCCTAGTATTTGCATACGGAAGCATCTCCCTAACTGCTACTTCCCCTGTAATAAAGTGAAAAACTAAAGGCTTGGACGGTGTACTTTGGTGCTGAATCCTTTCCTTTGGCATTTATAGGGCAGGATGGAATTGAGAAGGTACCTGTGACTAAAGGAAACAAAATCAGTGATGTGACCAGCAAGGGGTTGAGGAGTGGGGAGAAAAGATTTCAAGTGTAATGAGGATGGGGAGGTTACAGTGTAAAAGCTTAGAGCGTTGAGATGTCATGAAGTTAGAGAATCCTCTTGCAACACTAAATTTAAAGAAGCAAAGAGTAACCATGGTCGGAAAAAAATCAAAGAAGGAAATAGAAACTTGAAATGAAAATCAAAGACGAGCTTAGCCTAAGAGGGTTTAAGAGTCCTGGATACTGCTTTGTCCTTTCACAGTAATGGCTCTGCTGAAGGTTTTATGCCAAAAAGTGTAAAACATGCTCATTATTGAATAACTGGCCAGTTTGCTCATCTAAACTTACTGTTATTAAAAAGAACATTCTGCTCTCCACTCACCTCTGCAGAAACTGGTCCCAGGGAACTAGATTAAAAAGCAGCCTCATCAAGTGCAGTGCATAGGTTTCTAAGCCAGAGCTACCAAGAGGCCAGGACTTCCCTACTTTGGAAAATGTTTCCATTCCATTAGTATAGAAAGCTCAGGAAGTCTTGCCTCCAGAACGTTAACCTAGGAAGAGAGTTACAATCTTTTCCAGAATCAACTAAGAATCTAGTTTACAAATACATTTCCAGAATCCTCCCTTGGAGTTGTAGATTCTATTGAATAAGGTAGGACCTCATATATATGTAGAAGTTTTGGTACTAAAGGTTGAACCCAGAGGAATTCTACCTCCTAGCTATACTTCCAGCCCTATTTTATTTTATATTTTGAAACAGGGTCTTGCTAAGTTGCGGAGGCTGGCTTCAAACCTTTGATTCTCCTATCTCAGCTCCTAAATACTGGGATTATAGGAGTGTACCACCACACTTAACACACTCTAGCTATAACAGAGACATTCATTATCTTAACAAGTGAAGCCATTTTTAAGGCAGCAAAGATTAATAATTAAATTATTTGGCCAGCAGTTCCTCTGTGAACTACCCTTACTCTAGTCCAAACCCTAAAAAGAAAAAAATAGATATGATCTAAAGCCATTTGCCAAATACCAAGATTTTGAGATAAGTGGGAAACCACAACTCATAATTGTCAATAGTTCGAGTAATACAAATCATCCCTTTGGGAACAATAACCCACCCATCTTCTGACAACTGAGAAGCACCCCAAGGGAGTGGGGGGGGCTGTGCCAGTACACACTAGGTAAAGTGAATGATGGAGAAGTACAAAGAGGATTCTTAAATCTATCACATTAGAATGCTTCACTTTAAAGGCACCTATATCCATCCCTAGAGGAGAGAAGTTGCCAAACTGTTGGCTAGCAAATGCTAGTAAGCATATCGGGAGTCTTGCCCAGCAATGTCCAACTCAGAGAATTTCTCCTTTTCAGATATCTTATCTATCTGTAAAATGAGTAAGCAAAAACTTTCACTATTATACCTCTGAGCTACACTCCCAGACCCTAATTTTTTTTTTATTTTGAAACAGGGCCTCGTTAAGTTACTAAGGGTCTCCCTAAATTGCTGGGTTGCCTCAAACCTGAAATCCTCCTGTCTAAGCCTCCCAAGCACTGAGATTACAGGCATACACTATCATCCCCAATGGATCTTCTTTTTTGATGTAAATATTTATTTTGAAACAGTCTCACTAAGCTGTACAGGTCCTTGCTAAGTTCCTGAGGCTGGCTGCAAACCAGCCTAAACTTCCCAAGTACTGAGATTATAAGTGTGTGCCACCATGCTCCACATTCTTTTTTATTTTAAAACTAGGTCTCACTAGGTTTCTAAGGGTCTCACTAAGTTGTTAAGGCTGACTTTGAACCTGGGATCCCCCTGTCTCAGCCTCCCAAGTACTGAGATTACAGGTGGGCGCCACCACACCCCACCAGATAAAAGATATTCCTAAATCGTACACTCATTTTGATTTCCATCTTCTCCTAATTCATATATCCTACCCTTAGCCTTAAAAAGTACCCAAAAAGAGAAACAAAAAGATGAAGCAAGCCCAGGAAGACCAAAGGGAAAAGCTACACCTGTACCTGTTTGCCACTAGTCCCTTTGCAGAGAGTGACATCACTGTTTATTTCTGTTAGAATAACTTCTCATGGGAGGGCCTGAAACTTGTTCTCTTTGCAGAAAGACAAGTTACATACAAGCTGATTCCTACTCAATACTCAGCCTCCAGAAAACTTGGGAACCAATCATAACCTCAGAGATCAGTAAAGATGCAGCACTAGCTTTTATCACGCTTCTGAAGACAAGGTAATACTCTAAAGTTAGTTTGCCATTGCCTGCTATTTTGGCTGCTGCCAGCAGAGATGACTCTAAATGGCCATTCATTTCACAGTGAATTTACAGGAATTTGATGTTGGAAAAAGCTTTGGATACAGTCTATTTGGAAATGAATTGAAAAACATGTTTGCTTAAATAATTGAAGGTGAAACATGTATTGCATGTATTCCAGGTGCAGTTAGAGATTTCTTCTTCCAACATTTCATGGTGTCTCATATGAATTCCCCACTTGATTTAAAAAGCCCAACCTTGAATTTTCAGTAGACATAGGGGGGCAAAATGTGCTTTTACAAGCTGCAGTAGGGGTGTGAATTGGTAGAAATGTTTCAAAAAGCAATCTGGCAACATCCTGAAAAAATTAACTGGGCAAAACTAATCCAGGAATTTATTTTAAAGAGAAAATGAGTCAAACTGGGTGCTGTGGCATATGACTGTAATCTCAGTATTTGGGAATATGAAACAGTAGGATTGCAGGTTCAAGACCAGTGTGCAGTAATTTAGAAAGACACAGTTTTAAAATAAAAAAATAAAAGGGCTGTGGGTGTCGCTCAGAAGTAGAACACCACTGGATTCAAGTCCTAGTACCACACAAAAAAATAAAATAACAAGCCAAATGCATATAATACAGTAAAAGTATGTTCATCATTTGCATGCTCATAAAGGAATAGATTGACAATTATGGCTTTTAAAAACCATAAATATTTCTGTACAGTAAAAGATACTCAAATCAAAGTTAAATGCAAATAATAAACTCTTTAAGATATTTGTAATGTAGATAACAGTTAAATAGTTACTATGCAAAATATGTTGATTCCTTTTATCAAACAAGAAAGAACTCAATAGAAAAACAGTCCACAGATATGAAACTACAACACAGAAGAAAAAAATACAGATGCCAATAAACAGATGAAAAGATGTTCAACCTCACTAGTACTCAAAGAAAGGCAAAGAAAAAGATTTTTTCAGCCTTCTCATTGTCAAAGATTAAAAAGATTCATAATATCTGAAATTGGTGAGAAATAAGGTACAGAAATGTACATTTCTATATCCTTCTTTCAGGCCAATTTGGCTGGCTCTATTAAAATAAAAAATGTGCAAAACATACTGTGTGTATGTGTGTGTATGTGTGTGTGTGTGTGTGTGTGTGTGTGTGTGTGTGTGTGTGTGTGTATTAGGGAATACTAGGGGCTGAAGCCAGGGGCATTCCACCTCCAAGCTATACTCACAGCCCTATTTTTAAAATTTTGAAACAGAGCCTTGCTAAATTGATGAGGCTTGCTTTGAACCTGCAATCCTTCTGTCTCAGTCTTCCAAGTACTGAGGTTATAGGCATGTGCCACCATGCCCAGATATAAACCAAACTGTCCAAACTAGAAATTATACTACTATTTGTTTGTTTTTGGTACTGGGGATTGAACCCAGAGGCATTCTACCTCTGAGCTACACCCACAGCCCAATTTTATTTATTTATTTTTCTTTTTTTATTGGTGCATTAAAATCATACAAAGCATCTTTGTTAGGTACAAAGGCACACATGCCTGGTAAAGGCATGCATGCACACATTTTTCATTTAACTCTCCTCAATTCAAAACAGGGTCTTATTAATTTGCAGAGGGCCTAGCTAAGTTGCTGAGGCTGGCCTTGAACCTGCGATCCTCCTGTCTCAGCTTCCTAAGTACTAGGATTACAAGTGTGTGTCACCATGCCCAGTTCTACTGTGAATTTATATGACAAAAAAACTTGAAATAGTGTGTTGGTATGCATTACAAGGAGGAACACTGCACCTATATTTAACAAAATAAAATACAAGTAATATAAAACTTTAGTAAAGTTTGGATTAAAGAAATTATGTCATAGCCATATAATAGAATATACTATGAAGTTATTAAAAGGAATAAAATAACTAGATATATAAAAACAAGAGTAAAAAAATCATATTTTAGAACAGTATGGAAATCACGATCTCATGCTTGATAATTTCATGCACAGGAGTACATAGATGCATATTCATAAAAACATGCACAAAATGATACATACCAAATTGTGAACATGATGCAGGATCAGTGTTGGAGAAACCAGGAACATTCTACCTCATATTTCTATTTTTACAAGCACAAATGAGCATGTGTTCTTTCAATAATAAAACAGTGCTTTTTTGAAACAAGAAATGAGGCATACTGTGACACTCCCCCACAATGTCCAGCTCCCACTCCTAGCCTCTAAAGATGTCCTTTCCCAGGACATACTGTTCCAGTGTCTAAGACAACGTCTAGTGCCCAAAACCATGAGCTTTTGCTATTTAGAGGCTAAACTAGGGTAAGAAAAACCAAAGGAGTAAATGAGTTGTATCATTTTTTTGAAGAGTTTTCATTTCATTCAAATATGGAAAGACCTTGCCCATCCTCCCAAATTTTCTGCCATTCTTCTGCCATGCCTTTACCCCTCTTCTCTCTCTCTCTCTCTCTCTCTCTCTCTCTCTCTCTCTCTCTCTCTCTCTCTCCCTTCCTCCCTCCCTCTCTCTCTCTCTCTCTGATACTGGGTACTGAACCCCGGGCCCCGGATGCTCTACCACTGATATACATACCCAGCCCTTTTTATTTTTATTTTGAGACAGTGTCTCATAAAGTTTCCTAGCCTCCCTCCAACTTATGATCCTCCTGCCTCAGCCTCCCAAGTAGCTGGGTTTACAGACCAGTAGCTAGATTTACAAGCATGTACCATAATGCCCAGCTCAAATCTCCTAAGGTTAGTTCCTTTTAATTACATTTCTGTTTTGACCTCAAGTTCAGCATTCAATTCCATTCTTTTATCTTAAAGAAAGTCCACCCTAACTCTCCTCCTCCAACCTATTTGGCACAAGACTCATCTCCAGTAATTCTGATCCCCTTCAAGTTAAGGTTGATGATTTCATGACTGTGAATTTTTAATATTTAGGAAGTGCCTACAAGTGACTCTAGAGTCTCATAGATTCCCAAAGTCAAATATACTGCCCCTGGGGGGGGGATGCTGGAATGTGGTAGCCGCAGGTGTGATTGGGAAGTATTTAATAAAAATAAGAGGGTAGTAGAAGTACCCAGGAAGATGCTGAATATTTTTTCTGAAAAGGGGTTGGTATGTCAATAAGTTTAGGAATTTATGTCCTGAACTATGCACCAACACCAGTAACTGGCCACTCTGAGGGCCTGGACCTAGATAACCCTTAAATTACATGCACATGCCAGTAGACATGGATCTTTCTCTAGGAAGCACACCAGTATCTTCTATTAGACTTTCAAGAGGGTCCTTGTCCCACCCCCCAAAATAACCACCAAGAGATGGACTGGGATGAACCTAGGGTAGAAAACCTGGCTACTTGGTTTGTTGAAGCAGAAAAACACACACTCAAGAAGAATGGAAGCCAGGCCTGGTGGTGCACACCTGTAATTCCAGTACTTTGGAGGCTGAGACATGAGGATTTCGGGTTGAAGGACAGCCTCGGCAACTTAGTGAGGCCCTCAGGAACCGAAGGTGACACTGTTTAAAAAATATAAAGGGCTGGGGGTGTAGTTCAGAGGTACAGTGTCCCTGGGTTCAATCCCCAGTACCACAAGAAGAAGAAGACAAAGAGGAGGAGGAGGAGGAGGAGGAGGAGGAGGAGGAGGAGGAGGAGGAGAATGGAGAGGGACAGAGAGAAGCTTGGCTTTTGGGAGCTCTGATAGAAACCTGTCTCTCTGTTAAAGCTGCCACATATGACCACTAAGTCCCACTGAACAAGCCAACCCAACTCCCCTGAACTACACAAGCAGGCAGCTACGTCTAATAGATAAGCACTAGGAGACAGCAGAACTGAGTTGCAGCTTTAAGATGACTTCTCTCACATGGCAGCTGTGTAACCTTGGGCAACTCACTTCACTTCTCCAGCCCTCATTTCCTCATCCAAGCAGAAAGTTTGCACCAGAAAGTTTGCAGGTCTACCATTGAATGAATCTCTCCTCCTGGGCAGGCATCTCCACTAAACTCTCCAGAATGCAGAATTACTTCACTCTTCCAAAATTACACAGTCTTAAAGTCTCAGAATTCTCTCTCCTGGCTAACAGAAATCCTCCCCACTGCAACTGTATCCCGCTGCGTTCATGCAGAGAAGAACTAATCCCTTCATAGAACATTCTGGGGCCAGTAACTCCAATGCCTTCACATCAGCGGAGGCTCTACCCCAAGCCAAGTTTGCAATGATTATTAGCCATAATTCTCAATGGCTCCATTGTCCTTTCAAGACATTTTGTAAAGGAGAGAGGTTGTAATCCTGCATAGTGGCACATGCCTATAATCCCAGTACTTGGAAGGTGGAAACAGGAGGATCACAAGTTCAAGGCCAACTTCAGAAACTTAGTGAGACCCCATTTCAAAATAAAAAAATGAAAAAGGGCTGGGGCTTATCTCAAAGGTAGAATGCCCCTGGGTAAAATCCCCAGTACAAGAAGGAGGAGGAGAGGGGGGAGAAGAAGAAGAAGAAGAAGAAGAAGAAGAAGAAGAAGAAGAGGAGGAGGAGGAGGAGGAGGAGGAGGGAAGTTAAGGCCAGGCATGGTGATGCATGCCTGTAATCTCAGTACTTGCGAGGCTGAAACAGGAGGATCAAGAGTTCAAGATTAGCCTCAGCAAATTAGGGAAACCCTGTTACAAAATAAAAAGTAAATAAAAAGGACTAGAGGTGTAGCTCAGAGGTAGAATCCCCCCGAGTTCAATTCCCACTACTGAGAGGGATGGGGGCAGGCTGAGGGAATTTATAGGAATCAAGGGAACTAGAAAGGGTGAATAGTCCCATGAATGCCATTTTGTTTAACTTATTTAACTTGAAATTTCCTTAAATATAGCTTCAGACTTGACAAAAATGGACCCCTGAAAACAGGACTCCAACCTAGAATGCACACTGGGGCCAATAAAGATGAACTCCTCAGTTATGAGCTTCCAATATGGCCCTTTCAAACTGCTTCTGAAAGATAATTAGTATGAAGGATAAAAGCAACTCTCCAACTCAACTTAATTCCCACCTCCATGGCTAGCTGATCAGCAGGGCGTGTTCAGATTGATGAGCTTTTTCTGAAGTCTATACTGATGATAACTCTGGATCAGGAAATTAAAGGCCACACTGAAATTTTCAGGATGTGAAAGGAAATCAGCCGAAAGAACTGAGTCACCCAAGGGTGAATGAGGATAGGTTTTTGCAGTTAAGGCAAAGCAGAGGACTGAGGCAGCCTGCCCAATAACTCAGCAAAAAAAAACAGGATTGGGGCCTGAATTATCGGGATAATTGCTTTAATTCTTTACTTCCCTTTCGTAATAACCTTGAGCTTATATAGATCCTTTCTTCTAAGGAGCTCAAAATACTTGCAGAGATATTATCTTAGTTGTCATTGCACTGTTGGAGTCATTGAGAACAATGATTATCATCAGCCTCATGTCACAGATGGGGGAGGAAAGAAGAGTGGAGAGAGAGGTAAAGCAAGTCATCCAAGTTTATCTTTCATCCAAGTTTAGTCAGCAGGATACCTACAGCTTCTAAACCCAACGAATAACGCTCTTGGCCAGCACTGCACAAAGAATATTTTCTTAATACCAATACAACCAAATGCTCATTGCAACATTAGGTTCTATGGACAAACATCTAAGAAATGCTGGGTATTTTATTCTCCTGGAAAGTCAAAATATACATTAGCCTGCCAAAGGCTTTTAGAAGCCCTGTAGGAAACCAACCTGTTTCTGTTTAAGCAACAGTTTCTCAAACTCAACTCAACCACAAAACTCTGTGTGTGTGTGTGTGTGTGTGTGTGAGAGAGAGAGAGAGAGAGAGAGAGAGAGAGAGAGAGAGAGAGAGAGAGAGAGAGAGAAAAGAGAAGAGAAGGGAAGGGAAGGGAAGGGAAGGGAAGGGAAGGGAAGGGAAGGGAAGGGAAGAGAAGAGAAGAGAAGAGAAGAGAAGAGAAGAGAAGAGAAGAGAAGAGAAGAGAAGAGAAGAGAAGAGAAGAGAAGAGAAGAGAAGAGAAGAGAAGAGAAGAGAAGAGAAGAGAAGAGAAGAGAAGAGATGGAGACGTCTGTCTTCTTTGGAGCCCCATTGAGAAGTTCCGGCCTGGACATTAGACTAATCTGAGTGTCAGGACAAGCAGATAGATCAGTTCCATTCCAGCCCAAGTTGGGGGAGATGTGTTTTACAGATATTGCCTGAAACATTCTGGAATCCACAGCCAATGATCAAAGCACTTTGGGAAGCCCAAAGAAGCCTACACCATCTTCTCTATAGGAGGGCACTAACCAAACCAGGAAGGTAGTCAATTCAAGCCTACCCAGTTCTGCTGACACTCATTTCAGATAGAACCCAGGGCTAATTTGGATCTTCATCTAAGGGAGATGGTATTCAAGATGCTCATTCATAGCCAGACCTGGAATTCCAGTACTTGGGAGGCTGAGAAGGGAGGATCTCAGGTTCAAGGCCAGCCTCAGCAACTTAGTAAGACTTAGTTTCAAAATGAAAAATACAAAGAGATGGAGGTGTATTTCAAGGGTAAAATGCCCGTAGGTTCAATCCCCAATTAAAATAAAAAGATTCACATCTATGTCTTCAGGGCCCACACTCTTTTTTTTTTTTTTTTTTTTTTTTTTTGCGGTATGGGGATTGAACTCAGGGGCATTCTACCTTCGAGCTACACCCCCAGCCCTATTTTTTATCCTTTATTTTGAAACCAGGTCTCACTAAGTTGCAAAGTGCCTCACTAAGTAGCTGAGGCTGGCCACAAACCCAGATCCTCCGATCTCAGCCTCCCAAATGCTGGGATTACAAGCGTGCGCCACCATGCCTGGCTACCCACACTCTTTACTAGTATAATTTTGTGCCTACCAGGCACTTAGGGTAGAAATCATCAGTATCTAGTACCATTCATCAACCTATTCAGTTGGCTCCCAAACAAAACAGGAGACCCCGAGTGTGCCCCTATTCTGGCTTAGTTTCGTGAAAGTACCATACTGCAGGAAATCTTCTGCTATTGTTAATTACCAGTGACACTACTGAAAGTACCTAAAATACTAAAGTCCCTGAAGATCCTGTCCTGGTTAATTTGTATTTTATATACAATTCAAGTGATAAAGGATCACAACTAATGGATTAAATATTTATTTATATTATTTTCATATTTTCTTTTAGTAATTATCAAACATTCACAGCCTAAGGGAAATGCCTGCACTGAAATTAGTGACTTACAAAAATAAATAAATGTAATAAAGATATACCTAACTGTCTTCATTCACTGACAGATTTCCAAAATTATTGGCTTACCACTCCCTTTTCAGAAAAAAAATCACTCAGCAACCCCCTCTGGTAATTCCCGCTTACTTTTATTCAAGCTCCTCCAATTGCACCTGAGGATACTACTGCCCCCCTCTGCTATGTTTTATCTTTCCAGTGCCCCCACCACCACCACCACGGTATTGTTCAGTTTGGGAATCTATGGACTATGTGAGATGAATCTGTGTAAATGGAATTTTGGAAAGACATTCACTGCAAATATCAGAGCAGCACTATTATTTAATATGACCTGATTATGAATTCTTTCATAAAACAACAAATTCTGTAATGTGAATACTGCCCATTTAGTTAATTTGCCTTGCAAATGTATATATATATATATATATATATATATATATATATATATATATGTCAGATTTGCTTAAAGCAAAACACACTAATATTAACTAATGATCCAGACATTTCTTAAGATGTGGATGTATTCTGATTCTATCCTATCTGCAATACTGGCTTCTTTTGGATTCACTATTAATCATCATTCTAATCTAGAGAGACTCATTCTGGGTTTGTTGAGAATGTGACAGTAATACTTCCAGACTCCCTGCAACCTTACCTAACTATAACCTCTCTGCCTTCATACATGCTGATCCATCAACTGAGGATGCCATTCTTCACTTAGCCACCTGGTGAATTAATTCTTCAAGACTCAACTCAAATGTCACCTTCCTGGAGAAGTCTGCCTTGATCATAATCCCTACTCCCAACCAGACACCCCTCCTCAATGCTACCACAGTTTCCTGCCCATCCCTTGTCAAACTCTACTCTGTCTGTTTACATGCTCTATCTTACCTACCAGACTGTACGCCCTGAGAGCTGAGATGATGTTTTATTCATTTTTATACTTTCAGTACCTAACGTTACTACAGACACATAGCAGGTGTGCAATAAACATCAGTTGTTTGACTCATCATTATCCTTAACTGTATATTTTTGGATACTGAAAAGCAATGCTTTATTAAAACCGTAAATAAAAATGTCAAAGACCTGGGTGTGGTGGTGTATACCTATAATCCCAGGACTTGAGAGGTTGAGACAGGAGGATCACAGGTTTGAGAACAGTGTGTAGTAAGTTGGTAAGATCCTGTTTCAAACTAAAAAGTAAAATTGGGCCGAGGGTGTAGCTCAGAGGCAGAACATCCCTGGGTTAGATCCCCAGTACCACAACAATGTCAAGGGGAGGATTTAGTATTTTCGTTCATTTTTAATGATACCTTCTTTCTTTGATTAAAACAAAATGACCATACCACTTCACTCTTTATGATTCAAGAAAAAATAAATAAAAACCTTCAAAAGCAAATTCAGAACTAAAACAAAGGTACCTTTAGTTTCATATTTATTTTTTCTCCAAATACTAGCTACATCCTAGAACACACTAACTTCTCTAAAAGAAGAAGAAGAAGAAGAAGAAGAAGGAGGAGGAGGAGGAGGAGGAGGAGGAGGAGGAGGAGGAGGAGGAGGAGGAGACGACATGAGGATCAGGGATCAGGATCCACTTAATTAAAGGGGGTTGGGAAGACATTGCTGGTAAAGATAAACCTGCTAAGAAAGTTGGATACCTTTGGGGGAATAATAAAGATGTCCAGCAGGTTGCAAATTCCACATCCAGAAAGTACTAAACAACTGCCCCAGCTGGGGGGATTTCCATCACTTTGAAACCATCATTACCCTTCCACCGTGGGCAGAACAGGTTGGACTTGATCCGTCTGCGTGTTGCTGCAGTCTAGCTTGGCATGGGATGAGACCCAAGGACATGTAATGCCAAGAGTAGCCCAGCCCCATGGCGCAGACACACATGCATGGGCGCGCGCGCGCCCACGCGCGCGCGCGTGCGCACACACACACACACACACACACACACACACACACACCACTCCAATTTACACTCGCTGAATCATACACAAAATCCACACCATGTCCGCGGCACACACCACTGCATTCCTGCATGCCCAGTCACACACAGGGAGTGCCCCTTCACATTCTCTCACTTCCCTAGTCGGCCTGGCCCACACCCCACCCGCCGGCAGCCAGCAGTCTAGCCTGGAACTAGAAGCTGGAGAGGACTGTTTTTTGTTATGTGTAACAAAGCTCCGTGCACCCAGGTGCCCGGCTGGATTGACTCCATCCATCTCTCCCCGCCCCCATCCCTGAGCTCCCAGAACAAGAGAAAGCTCAGCTCTGGGAAGTGGATGAGGGGAGTGGGAGCGCAAAGAAAGAGAGCTTTAGGATGGGTGGAGGCAGGAGTCGGGGCTGCTTTAGTGCTCTCTCGCCATCAACCGAGAGGGAAGGCGAACTGGCAGAGGAACCCAGATGCCTTCCCACCCTGTCGTCCCCCATCTATTGATGGAGCAAGACTGAAAACTGAGAAATGATCTCCCCTCCTGTCTGCCCGATGACCCTCCCAGCGCCTCTAGAAGCCTCCCGCGCTCCAACAACCCGCAACAAAGCACTCCCTCTCACAGACCTGTCCCAGCCTCTTCGTAGCCAGAGAGAAGGAGAGCTGCAGCTGAGGATTCTGCCTCTCGCTGCTGGGCAAGAGGAGCCGGGGATGGGAGGAGGAGCAGGAACTGGGGGAGGAAGGAGGACGAGAGGGAATAGGAGATCGCAGCCGCAGCGGCGGCGGCGGCGGCGGCGGCGGCGGCGGCGGTGGTAGGAGGAGGAAGAGAAGGAGGAGGCTGCTTCTGTGGCAACTGCTGAGGATGCTCTGGCGAGAGGCAGGGCTGAGTGCGCGGGGTGTGGGCTCACGTGCGCCCCACGGCCCGGGGATGCGCGCGCGTCTGGGTGTGTAAGAGCAGAGCATCTGGGTGTGTTTTGAGTATGATTATTCCAATTTCGACCTAGTCTGAAACTTGTGGTTGCTACAGCCAGATGGAAGTGAAGCCCTTCCAGTCTCCCAAGACTGATTGTGCAGACTAGGGATATTGGGGGTGCGAAATGGGACAGAAGGTGCTAGCACCCCTTCCCTCAGGTTTTTTTTTTATTCGTGTGTGTGTGTGTGTGTTACTGAGAATTGAACCCCAGGGACTCTCTACCTCTGAGCTACATTCCCTCAGCCCCCTCCCCCATTTTTTGGAAACAAGGTCTGGCTAAGTTACACCATGCTAGCCTCAAACCTGAAATCTTTTTGCTTTAGCCTCCCAAGTACTGGGATAACAGGCATGTGCCACAGTACCTGGGCCTTTCTTCAGTCTTTTTTCTGGATACTGGTAGTTTGTTTCTACACACATCTTTGGAAAACCCACAGCTATGGAGAAAGAGAGAGAGAGAGAGAGAGAGAGAGAGAGAGAGAGAGAGAGAGAGACTGACTAAGGACAGTCATCATCACCATCACACCATTTTGAGTGAGAGTTCACATACTGTGTGGGGCACTGTCTGGACTTCTCAGAAGACTTATTTTTGCTCTTAGATTTCATGATATACATGATCTGCATTCTACCTTTTCTCTTGTGTTCCGTCCATTGCTATATCTCTGTGCTCATAATCAAGATTGCATACAATCAATTCTCTTTTTAGTCAGCTCACCAGTCAGCATAAGATAGGTCCCTAGCTTCTTTGGTTTCAGAGTGTCATGTATTCCTCAAGCCATTTCCCCTCTAGGAGTGGGGTAGTGGATTTCGATGACAACCAAGACTGGTTTCCTGGAGATGAGAGGGTTGAAGGTTATTATGGATTCAGCTGGAGACCTGGTTTGCACTTGCACATCTAAAATTAAGATAAGAAATCAATTGTGAGTTGGGCATAGTGGCTTACACTTGTAATTCCAGTACTTGAGAGGCTGAGACAAGGAGAATCCCAAGTTTGAGGCCAGTCTCAGCAACATAACAAGTCTTAGTTTCAAAATAAAAAATAAAAAGGGCTGGAGGTTTCTATCAGAGGTAAAATGCCCCTGGCTGAGAGAGACAGGGAGGGGGGGAGGGGGAGAGGGGAATGGGGAGGGATAGGGAGGGGGAAGGGGAGAGAGAGAGAGAGAGAGAGAGAGAGAGAGAGAGAGACAGACCAAGTGTGAAAAGTATGATTTTCTTCTGTGATTCAATCCTTGGTGAACTCCTTGTTGGAACCATGGTGAAAGTAGTCTTCCCACTGTTGACTTTTCTACCATTTTGCTTCATTTTGCCTAATGCTTATGCTTATAGAACACTTCAAGATTTACAAAGCACTTTCTAATAATAAGTTCCCTACTAAAACATCTCCATTAGTTAGGCAAGGAAGTTATCATGATTCCTATTTTACAGATACAGAACTGAGGTTCAACAAAGGGATTTGCCTAACACTGCACACTACAGACCCAGATCCAGTGGCTGATCCAGAAATGGGACTCAGGTCTTCTGATTGCCAGACTGAAGTTCCTTTTCAAAATTACATCTCAAAAGAAATTCCAAATCTCTATGTTGGAGGTAAATGATTTATTGAAGACAGTTGAAATTGCTAATTAAAATGAGACTGAAAAAATGTTTTCAGTTAAGTTCATACGTTCAGGTGCAACCCATAATTCAGTAGACAAAAAAAAAAAAGACTTTTAGGTCACAGTCCTCAATCAATAAACACAATTATTCCTTTGATTTTGCTACTAGTACTGAAAGAACAATTTGGGTTTTTTGTTTTTGTGTTTTGTTTTGTGATACTGGGGATTGAACCCAGGGACATTTTACCTTCAAGCTACAACCCCCAGTCCTTTGTTTATTTCTTTCTTTCTTTATTTTTGTTTTGAAACAGGATCTCTCTAGGTTACTGAGAGTCTTACTATATTGCTGAATCTGGCCTTGAACCTGAGATTCTCCTGTCTCAGCTTCCCAAGTACTTGGATTACAGTCTGATGCCACCACACCGAATCTGTAAGAATATTTTGAAATGGAGGTACAGAAAGGACAATAGGAAGAGGATCTATTTGAGTTCCCTAGGGCATTAAGCTTGTAAATGGTTTCCCCATGAGCTAGATGTGCCTCCTCTAAGACATAAGAATGAATCATTGTTTGCCACCAAGAGAGGAAATCTGTCTCCTACACACCAATCTGGGCCGTCCCAAGAATATGGATATCAAGCAAGAGAAGCAGGCTAGTGCAGTGGACAAAAAGCTCAGTTCTGGAACCAGACAGCCCTAGCTGGAAAACCTTAGAGAAGGACCCAGTATCAATGATCCATGTATAAAATGTGAGTAGAAATTTGACAGAAAAATAGGGTTGCAAGTGTTTGTAGCATAACAAGGCTCAATAAATGAAACATGTTATTATTAAATGAAAAGCCATAACTTCTTTAATGAGTCTTTCTCCATTAAATACAGAAATCCTTCATTAATAGTACTGCCTCCATAGGAAGAGAATGCAAAGGAAGAGATTGTTTTTCTCTAGGATAGTAGAGATCAAGTGCTGGTGATATGAGCTAGACGTCATAGACAAATAGAGATGAAGGATTCTCTGTACTTCTAAGGACTTCAGAAGGGGAAAATGAAAAGATGACACTTGGGATTGGGCAGTGGACTGTGCCCCAGATCCTTGCCACACATGGTTATTGTGTTTGATTGGGAGGATAAGACTGTTGATGGCTTTGAAACAATGTACATGCTTTACTCAAAAGAGTATTTTGGCTCTTCTAAACAAATTCTTGTTTATTGAAAGACCTAATAAAGAACTCCATTCAGAATCTATCAGAAACACCTGAATCTGATACCCAGCCAGGGACTTCCTGTTCCATTCTAGTACTAAATAGACTATTCTTGTTTGAGCTTTGCCAAGCACAGAGAAGTTGAGTCATAATAATGATCAGAGCCAAGCTGCAAAAGAATTGTTAAAGAAGTAAAATCTGCCTAGGATACCCTTCCAGTCTCTCTGCATGCACCCTTTCCTTCCCACCTCCAACCTCCAGACATCAAAATACCTGAGTTTCCAAACCAGGAAAATAAAGTGACCCAAGCAATTCACAATGAAGTGCCTTCATGTGCATCTCTTCTCAAAAAGATTAACAGGAAAAGACAATGTCAAACCAAATGAAATGGATCACTGATAGTAAGAGTGCAGACATTGTGGAAGGTGGAAATACCTTGGGTGCCTTCAAATCACATTCAATGTGAGATTCTCTGAATAAAACCAAATCTTAGGCATTATAATTCATGACATAACAAAAATTCAGAGAGTAAGAAATTACTTCTAGTCCAACCACTTTGTTTCACAGATGATTAAACCAAGGCTCAGAAAGTTTAAATGACTTTTCCAAAAGCACATAACTCCCAAGAACAAGAGCCATGTCTTGAATTCCAAGCACAGAGTGCTTTTCTGCACACTGTGCTACTCCATCGGCCAAGAAGCAAACCAGGAGCAATTGCTTAGAAACTGATACATTTGAGACTTTTTCCAGGTACACAGGGATGGCATAAAAATAAGAATAGAGTTAAAAAAGAAAGTGTACAAGTCATTTTTTCCTACAAACTGCTTCTAGAGGCCATTTCAAACAAGAGTGCCATGAAAAATGGTTTATGTGATGCCAGAAACCTAAAACTGGAAATGATATTAGAGGTATGAGACTAGGCTAAGAGCAGACAGAGAACAGGTCGCTCCTTAAAACTCACATTTTAAAAAATAAATCTTTGCATAATCATATTATAATAAGCTACTTCTCAATATATAGTATTAGAAGAGAATCTAACTAGCAAATTTCTACTTTTTAGGTTTAAGTTTTATTATAATCTTAAAACACAGAAATGATTTAAAATAATTGACATTTACAAATCAGAACACAGGATGCAAATAAATTTAAATCTGCTTTCCTTTGTTGTCTCCATGTTTCCTGTCTATATTATCCATAGTTGTTTCTGATTAAAAAGTTCACATAAGCCGGGCGTGGTGGCCCACTCTTGCAATCGCAGTACTTGGGAGGCTGACACAGGAGTATCACAGGTTTGCCACCAGACTCAACTACTTAGTGAGGCCCTCCGCAACTTAGTGAGAAGCTGTTTCAAAATAAAGGTTAAAAAATAGGACTGGGGGTGTAACTCAGAGGTAGAATGCCCTAGGTTCAATCCCAGTAATGAAAGAAAAAAAAAGTTCACACAAGATTTATTAACTAGTCTCTACTTCTGTGTATGTTTGAGTTTTTTTCATAATACAAATATTTTAAAAAGATGTTGTCCTTGTGCCCTAAGACCTGGAAGCAAAGTAGCAACAGTGCTACACACCTGTAATTCCAGCTACTTAGGAGGCTAAAGTAGGATCACAAGTTCAATGTCTCACACACACACATGCAAACACACAAGAACTGGAAGGAACTCAGCATTAGATTGAGCATAGATTCCAAGTACTACTATGTGTAAACTAATGTAACTTTTCTGGAAGGCTAGATGTCAATGTTTACCAAAATTTAAACAAAGTAGGTTTGGACTCCAGTTAGAATGGCTATTCTCAAAAAGACAAAAATAGCAGTGCATGGTGGGTGGTGGAGGCCTGCAATCCCAGTATTTGGGAGGCTGAGACAAGAGGATCAGAGGTTCGAAGTCAGCCCCAGTATTTTAGCAAGACTCAGCAGCCTAGCGAGATGGAGATCCTGCTTCAAATAAAAAATAAAATATGGTGGGGGCATAGCTCAGAGATAGAATGCCTCTGGATTCAACCTCCAGTACCAAAATTTTAAAAAGGCAAAAATAACAAAGATAGGGATGCAAGGATACAGGGACTTTAGTACACTGTCGATGGTAATGTAAATTAGTACAGCCATTATGGAAAAGAGTATAGAGGTTTCTCAAAAAACTGAAGATAAAACTACCATATGATCCAGAAATCTCACTACTGGCTATATATTATTCAGTCACAAAAAAGAATAAAATACTGTAAATTGCAGAAGCATAAATGGAACTGGATGACATTAAGTGAAATAAACCAGGAATGGAAATACAAATATCACTCATATCTAGAAGGTAAATAAGTTAATGTCATAGAAATAGAGAATAAAATAGTGGTTACCAGAGCCTGAGAAGAGTAGGAGTTTAGGGAGAATAGAAAAAGCCTGGTGTGGTGGCACACACCTGTCATCCCAGTACTTGGAAGGCTGAGACAGGAAGATCACAGGTTCGAACTCAGCCTCAGCAACTTAGCAACAACATCCAGTACTGCTTATAAGACAAACACTGTGGGGTGTGTGTGTGTGTGTGTGTGTGTGTGTGTGTGTGTGTGTGTGTGTGTGTGTGTTACTGGAGATTGAACCCAGAGGCATTCTACCTCTGAGCTACACCCACAGCCCTATTTTTAGTGTCTCACTAAGTTGATGAGGACCTCGGTAAGTTGCTGAGGCTAGCCACAAACTTGTGATCCTCCTGTCTCAGCCTCTCAAGTACTGGGACTACAGGTGTGCACCACCCCTCCCAGCTCAGATAAACATCTTTATTTTTATCAATGTAAAGTTACAGGAAGACTGAAGGTTAAAGTATTGAAAAAAGATATTACTGGGTAAACCAGGTACGGTGGTGCATGCCTATAATCCCAGTACTTGGGAGGCTGAGATAGGAGTATTTCAGTTCTGAGACCAACACTTGATAACTTAGTGAGACCCTTTTTCAAAATAAAAAATTAAAAATGAAAAGGGTCAGGCATGGTGCCACACACTTGTAATTCTAATACTTGGGAGGCTGACACAAGAGGATCACAAGTTCGAGGCCAGCTTCAGTTCCCCCTTCGCCCTGCCCCCCCCCACACACATGCACAAAGATATTACTGGGGGAAAAAAACTAATTAAATTAAAACTTAAGTAGCTTTTAAATATCAAATAAAATAAAAATTTAAGGCAAAATAATTGAAAGGGACTTCAAAGAGTCAGTTCTTAAGAGATAAAGAAAAGTCGTAAGTAAGTAAGATACAAGACAGAAAGAGGGGCAATCAAGAAGCACATAACAAGCCGGGCGTGGTGGCGCACGCTTGTAATCCCAGCATTTGGGAGGCTGAGACAGGAGGATCCGGGTTTGTGGCCAGCCTCAGCTGCCTAGTGAGGTCCTCCGCAACTTAGTGAGACCCTGTTTCAAAATAAAGAATAAGAAATAGGGCTGGGGATGTAGCTCGGAGGTAGAATGCCCCTGAGTTCAATCCCCAGTACTGCAAAAAAAAAAAAAAAGAAAGAAAAGAAAAGCAACAGATAACAATATTTCTTCACCCCTAGCCCTTTTTATTTTTCTCACTAAGTTGCTTAAATTAGTCTTGAACCTGCAATCTTCCTGTCTCAGCCCCTCAAGTACTGAGATTACAGGCGTGTGCCACTACACCCAACTGATATAATAATTTTAAATGAGTTGTCATCTATTAACATAGTCAAAGTTTTAAAGCTAACATTAACAGATATGGCCAAGCATGGTGGCACACGCCTGTAATCCCAATACTTGGAAGGCTGAAACAAGAGGATCATAGATCTGAGGCCAGCCTCAGAAATTTAGCCAGATACTCAGCAACCTAGTGAGATCCTATTTCAAAATAAAAAATTTAAAAAGGGTTTGAGGTGTAGCTCAGAGGTAGAATGACCCTGGGTTCAATCCCCAGCACCACAAAAGAAAAAAAAAAAGATACATATACAAGGAGAAATTGAAAAACCCTCTATCACAGGGGAAAGTTTTAATGTATCTTTTTTAGCAGTTGATAGATTAAGCATAAAACAATCAGTAAGGATATAAAATATATGAGGAACATAATTAACAAGCTGGATGTAATAGACATATATAGACAATTCTAGAAAACAATTAGAGAACATGTGTTCTTTTCAAGTACACATGGAACAAATTTCAAAGATCCTCTATATCACACCACTTTCATACTTAAAATACATCTAAGTTATAAATGAATTAAAAATATGGTTGGATGAAATTCATGTGTATGGAATTTTTTGGTGTGATACTGGGGATTGAACCCAGGGGCATTCTACCTCTGAGCTATCTATACCCCATCCCTATTTTATTCCTTTTCTTGTTTTCTGTATGTGTGGTACTGGGGATGAAACCCAGGGCATTCTATCACCGAGCCACACCACCAGTCCTATTTACGTGTTTTATTTTGAAACAGGGTCTCACTAAGTTGTAGAGGGACTCACTAAGTTACTGAAGCTGGTCGTAAACCTGTGATCCTCCTGTCTCAGCCTCCCAAGTACTGGGATTACAAATATGTGCCACCAGGCATGGCTATATGTATGGAAATTTAAAACACAATATTTAGAAAATAATGGATAAAGATCATAATGAAAATTGTATTTGAAACTGAATTCTTAGAACCAAAAACATTACATACCAAAACTTGTGATATAAGCCAAAGTGAGATACATATAAAATTTGTGGTGCTGTGTACTGAACCCAGAGGCATTCTACCTCCAAGCTACATCCTCAGTCCTATTTTATTTTCTATTTGGAAACAGAGTCTCACTAAGTTGCTGAGAATCTTGCTAAATTGCTGTGGCTGTCCTCAAACCTTAGATTCTCCTGTCTCAGCCTCCCAAGTACTGACATTACAAGTGTGCACCACCATACCTGGCTTGAAAGTGATATTTAGAAGGAAACAAACAGACTTAAAAGGTTTCACTAGAAGGAAGAATCAGAATGAATCATCTGAACATTTAAGAAATTAGAAAAAGAATATCAGAATAATCCCCTCAAAAGTAGGAAGAATGAAATAATAAAAATAAATAAGTGAATAAAATATAAACCAAATGTATAATAGCATCAACTAAGCCAAGAGTCATTTCTCTGAAATAACTAATAATCTAGACAAATGTCTAGCAAGATTAATCAAATGGGAAAAGACAGGTAACACTAATATACATTTTTAGTTTAAAAAGTAAGAAATAATTGCAGAAGCAACAGATATTAAAATGATAAAAATAAGATAATATGAATAATTTAATTTAAATATATTTGAAAACATAAAAATAGATACAGTCTTAGGAAAATGCAATTCACT
>PVLC010004714.1:0-30000 GCA_004027655.1 Graphiurus murinus | reverse complement strand
ACTACCAGATTTTCTAAATAAACAGGAGTGTATTCTATGCATAAAACAGTTTTATTTCTCTTCCTGTCCAATCTGAATGCCTTTTCTGTATTTCATGTTTAACTGACCTCTCCAGAAACACTGGTACAATATTGAATAGAAGTGAAAGCAAACATCCTTGCACCTGATCTAATTAGGAAAAACTTCAGTCTTTCATCATTATATAGGTCATGCTATTTATCAGGTTGAGAAGGTACACTTCTACTCCTAATTTGCTGAGAGTTCTTTTTTTTAATCTGCAATGGATGTTGGGTTTTGTCAAATGCTTTCCTTCATCTCCTGAGAATATCATACATTTTTCTCTTTTCATTTTAATATGGTGAATTACATTTATTTTTAAATATTCAACCAATCTTTCATTACTGGAATAAGTCCCACTTGGCAATGATGTTTATACTTTTAATACATCATGTATCTGATTTGCAAGCATTTTGTTTAGACATTTTCCCATCTATATTCATGAAGAATAGTAGTTGGTAGTTTTCTTTGTTTGGCAACATCTTTTTATAGTTTTGGTATCAGGGTAATGCTGGCCTCCTAAATGAGTTGGGAAATATTCCCTCTTATTCAATTTTCTTGATGAAAATTCACAGTAGATTTGTATTATTTAATCTTTAAATATTTAGCAGGATTTACCAGTGAAGGTTATCTGGGCCCAAAATATTTGTGCTAAGGTTTTTAACTAACAAATATTTCTGTAATAAATATGCAGGTATTTGTGTTATCTGTTTCTTTTTGAGGGAACTTTGATAGTTTGTAGTTCAAGAAGTTTATAAATTTTATCTAAGTTGTCAAATGTATTGGCACAAGGTTATTCATGATAGTCTATTCATATCTATTTAGTAAAGTAAAATCTGTAGTTCTGTGCCCTTTTGTCTTTCTTGATATTGGAAATGTGTCTCTCTTTCTTTCTTGATCACTCTAGGTTTATCAAGTTCTCTGATCTTCTCAAAGACTCAGGTTTTTTGTTTGTTTGTTTGTTTGTTTGTTTGTTTCATTGCTGTCCTGATCCCTTTATTATTGATTTTTTTTGTGTGGTACTAGGGGTGGAACTCAGGGGCCTTATACCTCTGGGCTATACTCCCAGCCCTATTTTTTTTTCAATTGAAAACAAGGTCTCACTAAGTAGCTGAGAGCCTCACTAAGTTGCAGAGGCTGACTGAACCTGCAATCCTCCTGTCTCAGCTTCCCAAGTATTGGGATTACAGATGTATGCCTCCACACCCGAATCTTACTGATTTACACTCCAAACTCCATAATTTCTTCTCCTCCTTCTCCTCTTCCTCTCCTCCTCCTCTTTCTTCTTCTTCTCCTCCTCCTCCTCCTTTGACTGGGGGTTGAATGAATGGGTGCTCTACCTCCAAGCTATACCCCCAGCCCTATTTTATTTCTGATTTTGAAACAGGGTCTCACTATATTGCTGATGGTCTTGCTAAGTTTCCAAGGCTGGCCTCAAACCTACCATCCTCCTGTCTCAGCCTTGCAAATACTGGGATTATAGACATGTGCATCCACACCCAGCTTCCATCTTTTTTTCTGATTATGTAGGGTTTACTTTGCTCTTTTTTCCCCAGTTTTCTAAAGTGGGAGCTGAGGTCATTGATTTAAGAGATTTCCTATCTACTTCTGACTATACACTACAAACTTTGATACACTATATTTGCATTTTCATTCAGTTCAAAATTTTCTTTTATTTTTTATTTGGTACATTGTAATTTTATATCATATTGGGGTACAGAATGTAAAAAAAATACATGCACACAGCTCTTGGTGCTCTCTCTGCTGGGCCCCCCCTTCCTCACCCTCCCCCCAAGCATGTATTTGAGATTGGAATTGGTAATTTTGAATACATTCATAGCATTATTTCAACTATTGCATTCTTTATGACTTTATCCTTCCCCCTCCCTTCCCTAATCACCCTCAGTCACTCCCTGAAGTCTCTGTTCATCTATCTGATATTGGCCTTATTTCCAAATATCTCTCTTGATTCCACATCTAAAAGAGAACATATATCTACTCGTTTTTTGAGACTGGCTATACTTGCTTATATAATATTCTTGAGTTTCATCAATTTTCCTGCAAATGGCGTGATTTTGTTCTTCTTTATGACTAAGTAAAATTCCATTGTTTGTATATACCAAAGTTTTGTGATCTATTCATCTGTTGATGGACACCTAGGCTGGCCCCATAATTTGGTTATTATAAATTGTGCTGCTATGAACATGGATATGCAAGTATCATTATAATATTCTGATTTCATGTCCTCTGGGAAGATGCCCAGGAGTGCTACCCCTGAGTCATATGCTAGTTACATTCCCAATCTTCTGAGAAACCTCCACACTGATTTCATAGTAGCTGTACTAGTTTGCAGTTCCCCTAAGAGTATAATAGGGTTCCTATTTTCCAACAACCTCACCAGCATTTATTATTATTTGTGTTCTTGATGATTGCCATTCTAACTGGAGTAAGATGGAATCTCAGTGTAGTTTTAATTTGCATTCCCCTCATTGCTAAAGATGTTGAACTTTTTTTTAATATATTTCTTGGTCACTTGTATTTCTTCTTTTGAAAAGAGTCTATTCAGTTGGGTTACCCATTTTTTGATTGGGTTATTTGGTTTTTTAGTGTTAAGCTTTTTAAGCTCTTTGTATATTCTAGATATTAGATCTTTGTCAGACAGGTAGATGGTGAAGATCTTCTCCCATTCTGTAGGCTCTCTCTGTAGATTATTGATGGTTTCCTTTCAAAATATTTTCTAATTTCTCTGATCTTTTCTTTGACTCTTGGGTTATTTAGAAGTGTATCATGTCACTTGCAAGTATTTGGGAAATTTTCTCAGATATTCAATTTAATAACTGAATTTCAAATTTAATTCCACGGTGGTCAAAGAATATACATTACCTCATGTGAATCCTTTCATATTTATTGAGAGTTGTTTTGTGCTCAGGAATATAGGCTAACTTGATAAATGTCCTACATACACATGAGAAGAATTTATCGACAGCTGTCATTAGATGGAATTTTCTTTTTTTATTATTATTATTTTTTTAATTATGCGTGCATTGTAAGCATACATCTTTGTTAGGTACAAATTGATAATGACATATGTGCCCACATTTCTCATTTGACCCCTTTCCCAAATTCCCACCCCACTCCCTCGCCCTCCCTCCCTCTCAAGTTCAGTTTGGTGAGTAACTTTGATGTACATTAGGGTGCCCCCCCCATCTATCCCTTTCGGTTAAATCAACTTCTTTGTTTATCGAGAGTCTCTTCTTTTCCATCTGGAGACCCTCTTATGCCCCATCTTCCCCCTAGCATCCGCATATTAGGGAGAACATATGCTTCTTTACTCTTTGTGACTGGCTAATCTCACTTAACATAATGTTTTCCAGTTGCGTCCATTTCCTGGTAAATAACATGATTTTGTTCTTCTTTATGGCTGAGTAAAATTCCATTGTGTACATATCCCGGTGGACCCAGGGACCTTGGAATTTTCAATATATGTCAGACAGTCACATTTGCTGATAGTGTTATTCAAATCTATTATATCCTTGGTGAACTGTTGTTCTATTAATTATTGAGAGAAAAGTTTTTAAAATTCCAACTATACTTATGTATTTGTCGTTTCTCCTTGTAGTTCTATCAGTGTTTACCTCATGTTTGTGTGTGTGTGTGTGTGTGTGTGTGTGTGTGTGTGTGTGTGTGTAATTTGTACTAGGGACTGAACCCAGGGGCATTCTACATCTAAGCTACACTTCCAGCCCTATTTTATTTTTGTTTTGAAACAGGATGCTGAGAGTCTTGCTAAGTAAGTTACTGAGCTGGCATTGAACTTGTGATACTCCTGTCTCAGCCTCCCAAATACTGGAATTAGAGAGGTATACCACCATACCTGGCTGCATCATTTTTTTTAAAGCAGTCCTTTTCCTAGAAGAATTGACCCTTCTGTCATTATGAAGTGACCTATTTTGTGTTATTGGGGATTGAACCTTGTTTGAGGCACTCTACCACTGAGCTCCAACCACAGTCCTTTCTATTTTTTTTTTATTTTATTTTGAATCATGGTATTTCTAAGTTGCCATGCACTGGTCTCAAACCTGAGATTCTCCTACCTCAGCCTCCAGAGTACTGGCATTACAGGCATAAGCCACTGCACCCAGCTATGAAGTCAATTCTTTATCTCTGTAATAATTCTTTGATTTGAAGTTTACTTCATCTAACATTAATACAGATTTATCATCTTTCTTTTGGATAGTGTTAGTGTCATACATCTTGTTTTGTCCTTTTTCTTTTAAACTATTTGTGTATTTATATTTAAAGTGTGTATGTTGAATATGTCAGAAAATCGTGTCTTTTTATCCAATCTGAAAACTCTGCCTATTATTAGGGAAATTCAATCATTCACTTGTGTGTGTGTGTGTGTGTGTGTGTGTGTGTGTGTGTGTGTGTGTATAGTGCTGGGGATTGAACCCAGGGGCATCCTACCTCTGAGCTATACCACCAGCCCTATTTTATTTTTTATTTTTAAATAGGGTCTGGCTAAGTTTCTGAGACTGCCTTTGAACCTGAGATCCTCCTATCTCAGCCTCCAAAGTACTGGGATTAGAGGTGTGCACCACCATGCCAGGTAATCATTCATTTTTTTTTTTTTTTGCATTGGGGATTGAACCCAGGGTCATTCTACCTCTGAGTTAAAACCCAGTCCTATTTTATTATTATTTTTTTGAAACAGGTCTCACTAGGTTGCTGAGAGTCTTGCTAAATTGCTGAGGCTGGCCTTGAACTTGCAATCCTCCTATTTCAGCCTCCCAAGTACTGGGATTATGGACATGCATTACCACACCGAGCTCAATAATTCACTTCTTAATGTGATTATTGATGTGGTGAATTTTTAGTGTATCATTTTGCTACTTAATTTCTATTTGTCTCATCTGTTCTTTGTTTGCCTTTTACTTTTTCCCATTTCTTTTGGATCAATTATTTTTAAATTTTGGTACTAGGGATGGCATCCAGGAGCATTCTACCTCCATGCTCTGCCCCTAGCCCGTTTTATTTTTAATTTTGAAACAAGGTCTCGCTAAATTGCTGAGGCTGGCTGTGAACCTGCAATCCTCCTGTCTCAGCCTTCCAAGTACTGGGATTACAGTCATGCACCACCACACCATGCTAATTATGTATTTTTATGATAGTATTTATCTTCTTTGTTGATTTACTAGCCATAACTTTGGTATTGCTGATTTAGAGATTGCTTCAAGGTTACAAAAATGTTTTAAAGTGATTACTGTCTACTTTCAAATGAATGTATACCACTTCACATATAGTGTAAGATGTTAGCAACACTAGATATTTATAAACCCAGATAATTCATTGTTGTATTTATTTAAAGGATCAGTTATCAGCTGGATGTGAGGGCACACACCTGTAATCCTCGTACTTTTTAAAAGGAAAGACATTTTCTCTTGTCATAGAACACTAACTTGACAGTTCTTTTCCTTTAGTACTTTAAAGATATTTTTCCAGTCTCTTCTCATTTGCATTATTTCTAATGAGAAATTTATTGTCATCCTTATGTTTGTTCTTTAGTATACAACTTGTCTTTCTTTGGCTGATTTTAAGATTTTTTCTTTATTACTGGTTTTGATAAATGTGATTAGGATGTGTTTTTGCAACCTTTTATTCACATTTCTTGTGAATAAATCTGTCTTAGATTTTCCAGACATGTGCAATATGTTTGGGGAGATTTTTTTGCTTATTTATTGGTACTGGAGATGGAACTCAAGGACATTCTACCTCTAAGCTACACCCCCAGCTCTTTTTATTTCCGCTTTGAAACAGTCTTGCTAAGTTGCTGAGGCTGGCCTCAAACCTGTTATTCTCAAGTCTCAGCCTCCCAAATACTGGGATTACAGGTGTGCACCACCACACCTGGCCCCATTTAGTATATTTTTAATCATATATTGTAGTTTCATCTCTAAAGCTCTAAGTTATTCTTTTAAATCTTCCATGTTGTCACTTAACATTTTGAACACGTGGACTGTAAGTAAAATCACTGTTTTATTGTATTTGCTAATTCTAATGTCTGTGCCAGTTCTGGATTGGTTTTAATTGGTTTATTTTCTCTTTATTAATGAGTTACTAATATTACATGACATAAATATACTATATTGTGTTTACCAAGTCCAGTATTGATAGACATTCTGTACTTTGGAGGGTTTCCAGTATTTTGCTATTCAATTGATGCGTCAATGAACATTCTTATGGTTTGAATATGTTTTGTATCCTGCCATGCTCATGCTAAAATTTAATCCCCATTGTGAAGTATTAAGAGAATAGAAACTTAATCCAGCTATGGTGTTTACAGGTAGAGTCTTTGAGAGGTAATTAGGAGTAGATAATTTCATTAGGGTGGAGCCCCCATGACTGAATTCTGGTGAGTTTGTAAGATGGGAGACAGAGACTATTAGACATATACAGATGCATGCTTTCTGTCTTTTGCCCTGTACTGTTTCAGAACTCTGCTAAAAAGAAGGCCATAACCAGATGTGGACCGTCAGTCTTGGACCTGAAAGGTACAGAAAAAGAAACAACTTTTCTTTATGACTTATTCCTCAATATTTTATTATTAGCAAGAGAAAGCAGCTAATATAGATCTCCTCTTATTTCTGTCTTTCTGTAAGCATACAAAACAATTGAATTTCTGAAATTGAGTCACCGGGTTAGAGCTTGTGTATTTCATAAAACATTTTATTTATTGATTTATTTATTTGAATTTTAATTTGATATTAATTCTGGGTCCATTAAAAGGACTTGGCCTGTTCATACAGTAATATATAGAACAAGTATATATTATTCTAAAAGAAGAGAGTGACAGAAACTGAGAGTAGTGGGGAATGCCTGTAATCCCAGTACTTGGAAGGCTGAGACTGGAGGATCCCAGGTTCAAGACTAGCCTCAGCAATGTAGCAAGACTCTCAGCAACATAGCAAGACTCTTTTTCAAAAAAAAAAAAAAAAAAAAATATATATATATATATATATATATATATATATATATATATGGCTGTGGGTGTCGCCCAGAGGTAGAATATTCCTGAGCTCAATATCCAGTACAGAAAGAAGAAGAGGAGGAGGGCAAGGAGAAGTTTACAAAACACTATGTCCCTGAATGCCCTCTTTCTGTTCCCTAAAACTTAGCCAAGTTAAGGAAACAATGAGAGAAAGTCCGAATGTCCAGATACATATTATCTTGAAGAACACTGGCTTTCTCTCATACATACTGGGCACTGGGGCAAACTAATATTATCTGTAGAATGTTGCTTTGTACATATTTGCCAGGACAGTTGCTCCTTGGGATGCTGGTCATATGAGTGAACTAAACAAGCTGATGTTAATGATGTCACTGCTCCAGCAGCCTAACATAGAAAATCCTTCCTCGGGCAAGACTGAAGTGGAACAGAGGGCACTGTGGAAAGGCTATGTAAGGGCAAAGCACCATGAGGGTGAGAAGATGCTGCTTGGCAAAGCAGTGAGAGATGCAGGTGTTATCTGCTCGACTTGTCACCACTGGACCTTCACTGAAAACATTTCTCACTAAAGCCTTTGGCCCTGTATACCCTGTATGCAGTCTCTGGACACTTTCTTTGTTTCTCAGCAACCTATCACACTGATCCTGGCACAACTAGCCTGTGGATGAGACAAAGTATAATCCTAAACCCTTTCACTGGGCCTCTGCTTGTGTGTATGTGTGTAGTACTGGGGATTGAACTCGGGGTGCTCTACCACTGAGCTATACCCCCAGCCCTTTTTATTTAGAGATAGGGTCTCTCTAAGTTGCTGATGCTGGTCTTAAACTTGTGATCCTTCTGTCTCAGCCTCCCAAGTACTGACATTACAGGCATGTGCCACTGCATCCAGGTTATCCATGGTTTTGTTATTTCTCATTCCTTTAAAGGGCCCCAAATAAGAGCATTCATATGTGTGCAAGTGTGTATGAATGATTGTCTCCAATGTTGATGTTCTTATTTTTCTTTTGGTGATGCTGGGAATTTAACCCAGAGGTCTTCTACCTTGTTTTTATTTGGAAACAGGGTCTCACTAAGTTGCTGAGAGGCTCGCTATGTTGCAGAGATTGGCTTCACATGTGTAATTCTCCTGTCTCAGCCTCCCAAGTGCTGAGATTTCAGGTATGCACCACCACACTCAGCTCCCAGGCTGATGTTCTAAATGACACAAAATTGGTCGGTACACTTCATGTCCTGACCTTCAGCATCCTTGTAGTTTAAAGTTACTCAAGTCAAACATAGCATGGAGGAATATAAAAAGCAGTAGATGTGGAAATAAAAATTACTGCAATATAAGTATTTCTAGATGGATGAATGTGATAACGTGGGAAGAAATCAGGTATAGTGCAGAGGAATAACCAATGTGTTGTTAGTAACAGGTGAAATAGTAGAGTTACTCCTCTAGTTAGTACTTGGTTGATATTTCCAATCAGAACTATATCTACCAGTGAGAGCTAGTTGACAAATGGATACTAAGCTGAAGAACCTTGAATAGGACCCTCCAATATCAGTATGATAACTGAAGGCAATAATGAGAAATGACATAGCTGGATAATTTAGAACTAGAAGATTTTTTTTTGGTACTGGAGATTGAACTCAGGGGTGTTCTACCTCTGAGATACATCTCCAGCCCTTTTTTATTTTGAAAAAGGTTCTTACTAAGTTGCTGAGGGCCTCGCTAAATTGCTGAGGCTGGCCTGGACTTGCAATACTCCTATCTCTGCTTCCCAAGTACTGGGATTATAGGTGTGCATCACCACACCCAGGCACTTAATATCTTTATTTTTTAATTTTAATTTTTTTTGTGGTGCTGGGGATTGAACCCAGGGGCATTCTAACTCTGAGATACACCTATAGCCCTATTTTTTTTTTTATTTTGAAACAGGGCCTTGTTGCATTGCTGAGGCTGGCTTCAAACCTGCAATCCTCCTATCTCAGCCTCCAAAGTACTGGTATTACAGATATGTGTCACTACGTTCATATTAATACATTGGATTATGACTGGAATATATAACCAATGGAACTTGCAGTGGCCACAAGGATAGGACAGGGCTGGACTGCAGCATGTGGAGGGTGGAACAGTGGTGAGCAATTCAAGAGGCAGCATTCTGGGGAGAAATTGCAGCCAAAGCCAGACAAATATTAAAATCTAAATGTCAGTCCAAATGGGCTGGGTGGAGCAGGAGAATCTGCAGGATAATATGCTATCCAGGCAACAGAGCAGAAAGTGGGAAAACTACCTATGAGCCCAAAAGGGCTTGTTTACAATTTGACTCCACCATATACAAGTTGAGCAACCTTGAACAAGTTAATTAAACTCAGTTTAAATTATGGCTCAGCAACTTTCTTAGCTGGTGCCCTTGGATGAATTGCTAATCTTTCTGTTCTTCAGTTTCCTCATCTGTGAAAATACAAATAAAAAGAACACATAAGACACAAGATTTTGTGAAATTTAACTATGGTAATCTCAACAAAATACTTTATATGTTTGGCACACAGTAAGTTCTCAACAGCTAGTTGTTACTGTTAAACAGAAGGTAGAGGAGGAGCCTGGGACGATTCCTAATTTGTGGAGCATACAAATTAACAGGTTTTATAGGGTGCCTTTGACCACAGCATGAGCAGAAGGAGGTAGAAAGAGCATTGATTCAACTTTTACAGAGTCTTCTCCCAATTGTCCAAAAGCCTGCTGCATAAGTTAACTGATATAATTAGTTGAACATATGCCCTGCTATATCCATAGGGAAGATGATGAACTACTCAAGATGACCCTTTTCATCATGAAAAGCTGGGCTAAAGGATCTCTATGACTACTAGTCATGGATATTGAATATCCTTGAAGTAACAGAGGTGGGGATACTTCCTTTTCCCGGGAAGCAGGAACAGAAATAAACAGTGATGTGGCCAGGGTCCTCATAAATTAGGTGGGCCATAGTAGTTTTTATGTGTGTGTTTGTGCGTGTGTGTGTGTGTGTGTCAGGGGGGTACTGGGGCTTTTGTTGTGGGGGGTACTGGGGCTGGAAACCAAGGGCATTCTGCCTCCAAACTACATCCTCAGCCCAATTTTACTTTTTATTTGGAAACAGGGTCTCACTAAGTTGCCGAGGGCCTCATTAAATTTTTGAGGCTGTCTTCGAACCTGTGATCCTCCCGTTTTAGCCTCACAAGTACTGTTATACAGGCATACAGACATGCACCATTGCACCCAGACATATTAGTTTTTGTTTGTTTGTTTGTTTGTTTTTGTTTTTGTTTTGTTTTGTTTCTTTGGTACTGGGGATTGAACTTAGGGCATTCTACCTCTGAGCTATACCCCCAGCCCTATGTTTATTCTTTATTTTGAAACAGGGTCTCACTAGGTTCTGGAGTGCCTCACTAGGTAGCTGAGGCTGGCTGCAAACCCAGATCTTCCGGTCTCAACCTCCCAAATGCTGGGATTATAAGCATGCGCCAACATGCCTGGCTCAGTCATATTAGTTTTATTGTAGAGGGGGTTCAGAGAATTGAATCTAGGGGTATTTTACCTATAAGATACAGCCCCAACCATTTGTATTTTTAATTTTAAAGCAGGGTCACCAGGAGTGGTGGCACACTCTTGTAATCCCAGTACTTGGGAGGCTGAGACAGGATCACAGGTTCAAGGACAATCTCAGCAAGTAGTGAGACTCTCATCAACCTAGAAAGACCCTGTTTCCTAATAAAAATAAAATAGCTCAGAGGTAGAATGCCGCCAGGTTCAGTCCCCAGTGCCACTAAATAAATAAATTAATTAATTAGTTAATTAATAAATGAGAGTCATACTAAACTACTGAGGCTGGTCTCAAACCTGTGAGTCTCCTGTCTCAGATTTCTATATACTGGGATTACAGGCATGCACCACTGTGTCCAGCTCCTTCTTAGGTTTTTTGTTTGTTTGTGTGTGTGTGTGTGTGTGTGTGTGTGTGTGTGTGTGTGTGTGTGTGGTGGCAGTACTGAGGATTAAACCCAAGGGTATTTTACATCTGAGCGAGCTACATACCCAACCTTTTGTTTGTTTGCTTGTTTGTTTGTTTGTTTTGAAACAAGTTCTCACTAGTTTGCTGAGAGTCTCACTAACTTGCTGAGGCTGGCCATGAACCTATGATCCCTCTGTCTCAGACTCCCAAGTACTGGGAATACAGGCATATATCACCATGCCTGGCTTTTGTTTGTTGGTTTGCTTGATTGTTTGCTTGTTTTTGTAATGAGGATTGAATCCGGGGACATTCTACCTCTGAGCCATACCCCCAAACCACTTTTATTTTTAAAAATGAAACAGGGTCTTGCTAAGTTGCTGAGGAACTTTGCTAAATTGTTGAGGCTGGCCTCGAACCTGTGATATTTCGGTCTCAGCCTCCCGAGTCTGGGATTATAGCATCTAGCTTTCCTTAGTTGTTTTTGATGATGACATTGGATAACATTGGATGGTATAGGGCCATCTAGGCCTAGGAGGCCAGGATGAGATCAGGATAAAAAAGGGCTCTAAATGTTAGAAGATTAGATCTATGATGAGAACCATAAAAACCCTTTTCTCTCTTAAGAATGTCAGCCTAGAGGCCAATAAATACAAAGAAATGGTGTGGAAAGCAGTAGTGATACTCAACAAACCTCAGATGTCCAAAGATCACTCTGAATGATCTGGGGTTCCCAATCTGAAATGGCAGTACTTTGTCAAGTATCATACAGACATCTTGGCCAGGTCTTGGTTCGGAAAAACCACCTATGGCCTGTTTCGAAGTCAGCCCAAGGGGTGCTGTTTTAGATGACTCTGAGCTGCACAGATTATAGGAATAAATTAAGATATTTCTAGGTAGGTCGCAAACCTGCTGTTGATGACCTGGGTTGTCTAATACCAGGAATCAGAAAACTGTGAATGTTAGGCTTAAATCAAGGCATTGCCTGTTTTCATTTAGCCCAAGGAGTTACAAATTGTTCTTTTATGGATAAATCTTTGCAATCAATTTAATTATATGGAATGTTAACTTTGAAACCCAATTAACTGCCATATTTATCCCCCAAATTCCATTTTCCTCATTAGTAGACATACATTATCAAAAATTATAGTCAATCATTTTTATTTTGGAATTTTATCAATAATAGTTCGGAAAATTTGTTTTCTTATTATATAAGCACGTACATAATATCTTTGCAGTTGCTCTTTGCCTTCAAAATCTAAAATTTTGGCCATTCACAGAAGAAAAAATTTGCTGACCCCTGTTTAAAATAATAAAAGTAATGATATTTTCATGGGAGAAGAGTAATTCCAAGAAGGATCCCAATGGGAGAGAGAGGGACTCAACTCAGGACAAAAGGGGAACCTTGATTGATATAATGGAAAAGAATTTCATCAGGAACCAGTCAGAGGTGTGGACAGATACAAGCAAAGTGTACACATTCAAGGGAGAATGCAGGCCATCTAGAGAGTGGGAAAAGACTTTTGGAGTGTATTAAGGAATACACATCCAAGGAAGAGATGCCTTTTTAAGGGGCCCAAGGCTCTTCTTTTTGTTTTGTACTGGGGAGTGAACCCTGGGATGTTCTAACTCTGAGCTACATCCAGCCCCATTTTATTTATTTATTTATTTATTTATTTATTTATTTATTTATTTATTTATTTGTGTGCTACCATTTTCAACACAGATTGTATTTTATTTTTTATTATTATTATTATTATTATTATTATTATTATTATTATTATTATTTGCGGTACTGGGGATTGAACTCAGGGGCATTCTACCTCCGAGCTATACCCCCAGCCTATTTTTTATTCTTTATTTTGAAACCAGGTCTCACTAAGTTGCAGAGTGCCTCACTAGGTAACTGAGGCTGGCCGCGAACCCAGATCCTCCGGTCTCAGCCTCCCAAATGCTGGGATTACAAGCATGCGCCACCACGCCTGGCTATTTTTATTTATTTTATTATTATTTTTTAATTATGCATGCATTGTAAGCACACATCTTTGTTAGGTACAAATTGATAACGACTTATGTGCCCACATTTCTCATTTGACCCCTTCCCCAAATTCCCACCCCACTCCCTCGCCCTCCCTCCCTCTCAAGTTCAGTTTGGTGAGTAACCTTGGATTTCACCTAACCCAAATCAGAATGGCAATCATCAAAAACACGAACAACAACAACTGCTGGCAAGGATGTGGAGAAGTGGGAACTCTAATACATTGTTGGTGGGACTGCAAACTAGTGCAACCACTTTAGAAAACAGTATGGAGGATCCTCAGACGAATGGGAATGAACCTACCATATGATCCAGCAATACCCATTTTTATTTTTTCATTTTGAAACAGGGTCTCTCTAAGTTTCTCAGGGCCTTACTAAGTTGTTGAGGCTGCCTCTATCCTGTGATCCTCTTGTGCCAGCTTCCCAAGTACTGGGATTGTAGGCCTGCACCACCATTCTCAGTTCTAAGGCTCTTTTTTTATTATTATTAATGCATTCTAATCATACATCTTGATGAAGTTTAGGGTGATAGAGGTGTGCATGCACACAGCACTCCTCGAGCCCTTCCCGACTTCCCACCCCACTCCCTCTCCTCTCCACCTTTCCAGACACAACACAGTGATGGTGTTTGATAAGTTTATATATGTGCATCATGTCCATTGAAGTGTTTACCTCTTCAAGTGTTCCTCTCCCTTCCCATCTCCCTCAGTTAAGTCCCCTCCTACACTCCACTGAGGTTTCTCCTCCTTTGTCTGGAGTACTTCCAGTATCCCAAATTCTCCCTAGCTTGCACATATGAGGGAGAACATCTGACCTTTCACTCTTTGTGATTGACTAATTTCACTTAGCATAATATTCCTCAGTTTTATCCATTTCCCTGCAAATTACATAAACTAAGGCTCTTCTTTAAAGGAAACTTGGTGAAGGGTGGGTGTGAGGAGGTATATAAGGATGACATCAGTCAGGTGACCTAGTCATCCATGGATCCTTAATGGTCTCCATCATCATTTCAATAGATATCTCTTTTGTTTAAACTGTTCCTAGGTGGGATAATTAATAGTCCTCAAGATACTTATTACAAGTGAGTGGGTAAAAATTTGCAAATTTCGCAGAAATTTGGGACAGACTGATCTGGCTTGGGGCATGAGGAATCTTGGCAGAAGGCCAAGTTACATTTTCCTCATCCTTCCTTTCTACATATTTCTTTTATTTCTTGTATCCTACCTCAATATTAGCTAATATTTATTCAGTAATTGCTATATGCTCAAGCATCATTTTAGGAAATTCACACAGATTATCATATCTATTCCTTGCAACAATCCTATTTGTCATAATTATTATCTTCATTGGATATTGTTAAAAGGTAAAACACAGAAAATGAAGTAATTTGTCCCAGGTTGCCGAGGTGGGAAGTGGGAAGCCAGGATATTTTTTTCTTTTATGGTCTGGGGATTTAACTCAGGGGTGCTCTACCACTGTGCTACTCCCCAGCCCTTTTTATTTTTTTATTTTGAGACAAGATTTCCCTGTTTCCCAAGATGACCCTTCAAGATTGAAATACTCTTGATTTTGCCTCTCTAGTGGCTGGGATTATAGGTGTGCCCTGCCATGCCCAGCTTGGAGACAGAATTTGAATCCACAGTCTACCTCTAGAATCCACTCCACCACCCACAGAGTTGTATACATAATGGATCAGGCATCACATAGGTCCCAAGACTGAATAGCACATTCAGAGTGGACTAGGCACATGAGGCATGCCATCTCCAATTCTTGCTCTTTCTGTAAAAGCTGTAGGCCTTCCAGAGGTCAGCTACTCTGATAGGTCAGTAATCAAAGAAGTAAGTGTATTACAGCTGCACAGATAGGGTATTCTATTTTTCTTTTTCATAAGTAGCATCAGAAAAGCTGGGCACAGTGGCCCACACCTGTAATCCCTGTACTTGGGGGACTGAGACAGAAGAATTACAAGTTTGATGCCAGCCTTATAAACTTAGAGAAACCCTGTTTCAAAATAAAAAAAATAATATGAAGGGCTGGGGGTGTAGATCAGAGGTAAAGCACCTCTGGGTTCAATTACCAGTACCACAAAAATAACACCAGAAGATCTCTTTGGGGGACTTGATGAATCCCTCCCCAAAACTAGCTTCTATAAATGCTCAGAAGGCCCAGATGTTGGACTCTAATGGGTGCTGCTTGGCAAAGAAATAAGCCCTGGGTACTGGAATGACCTTCCAACAACATGAATGAGAAAGCAACAGCTTTTCTTGCTCTGTACTCCAGAATGCCTGGTGGCCCAGGTGTACAGATGACAGATGAATTAGACCATGGCAGTAGAATATATAGAACTGTAGAACTGTAGCAGAGAATATATAGACTTCAAGTGACAAGAGAGTGATGGGGAATGAGGCATGATTTTCCAGCCAAGAGAGTCCAAAAAACCAAGGGTTTCTCTCTAAGAAGATGAACTAGCAGAAAGCCCAAACCTCTGAAGCTGTAAATGGTGGTGCACACCTGTAATCCTAGTACTCGGCAGGCTGAGACAGGAGGATGGCAGGTTTGAAGCCAGCCACAGCAACTTAGTGAGACCCTGTTTTCAAATGAAAAATAAAACAGGGCTGGTAGTGTAGCTCGGAGATAGAATGCCTCTGAGTTCAATTCCCAGCAACACACATACACACACACACACACACACACACACACACACACACACCCCTCTGGCCTAAGAGATTTGAGGCTGTCTTGGACTAGTCTAGTTATTAGTGCATACTACAGGCCTAGAACCTTGCAGGAGTAGCCCTGGAGCTCTTAGGGTGAAAGAAAACTTGTTTATAGGACTTCTCTATAATTGGCTTTAATATTACTGAGTTAGATACAGATCTTCAGTCCACAAAGGCTGCTCTGGCCAATCTCAGAAGCTTTAAAGAGAACTAGCATGTCCTTTTCCTGGCCTCACATCTGAACCTGCAGTCTTCAGCATGCCTTTGCAGCAGCACCTGCATGCCAGCAGAAAGAAGCCCATGTTACCTGTATCTGTTACCACCAACTTCCACTTTCACTTACTTTTCTCTCAGGACCCCAACACAACAATTATAGCAAGCATTGTGTGTTGGGGGGGTACTGAGAATTGAACCCAGGGGCATTCTACCTCTGAACTACTCCCTCAGCCCTGTTTTATTTTGAAACAGGGCCTCACTAAGTTGTGGAGGGCTTCGCTAAGTTGCTGAAGCTATCCTCAAACCTGTGATCCTTCTGTCTCAGCTTCCCAAGTACTAGGATTACAAGCGTGTACCACCATGACCAGCTTATAGCAAGCATATAATATATCAGTTAGTATATTCTATGTACTGTTTTAAAGTGGTGTGTGTATGTGTGTTCCGCACCATCTCACAAAATTGGTTCATTGCTTCTGACTTTAGGGCCCACCTGGATCAGCCTCCATGACTCTGATCATCCTGGCATTTTCTCTTCTCACAGGCTACCTTGAATACAGATTTGAAGTCAGGCATACATGTGCATTGCTACTTTATTGGCTATATGGCTTTGGACAATTTACTTAAGCTTCCTGAGGCTCAGTTTCCTCATCTGTAAAACATGAATAATAAACTAGGCATGGTGGTGCATGCCTGTAATCCCAGTACTTGAGGAGGTTGAGACAGGAGGATCAAAATTTTGAGGCCAGTCTCAGCAATTTAGCAAGACCTTGTTTCAAAATAAAGAAAACAGGCAGGATGTGGTGATGCATGCTCGTAATCCCAGTACTTGGGAGGATAAGATCAGAGGATCTGGGTTCATGGCCAGCCTCAGATACTTAGTGAGGCCCTCTGCAACTTAGTGAGACCCTGTTTCAAAATAAAGAATACAATAAATAGGGCTGGGAGTGTAGCTTGGAGGTAGATTGCCCCTGGGTTCAATCCCCAGTACCACATAAATAAATAAATAAAAATTTTAAAAAATAAAGAAAACAGGGATGGGAGTATAGCTCAGAGGCAGAATACCCCTAGATTCAATCCCCATTACGAAATATAAAAAATAAAATGAGAAAAATGATAGTTCTTTCTTCATACAATTGTTTTAAAGATTAAAGGAATTTTAATATACTTTCATTAGTGCATTATAGTCTCATATCATAATGTAAATCATAGTGATAGTGACATACTTCCACACAGCGTTTGGTGGGCTTTCTTATATTTAAAGTATGCAGAACAGTCCATGGTACATTGCAAGCTCTCGACACATATTAGCTCTTGTTATTACATGGCATAAGCTACTGTGGTAGATATAGGCACTGCTTATCTACTGGGATATATTTCTTACTAGACTATAAGCAGTGGTGTGAGGATAAATGTTTAATACCTGACTTTCCTGAGAAAGGGATAAAAGGGAACTGGTTTGTAGCTTTTAGTGATTTATGTGGACGAAATTCTCTAACCATGTCTTATTTCAGGTTATCAATATGATGTCACTGAATCAGAAATGAGAAGGAATGTTACTGTAAGTACTTGAAGGCAGGACCCTGCTTTTAGCACTGAGATTTAGCACTAAAGTGCCATATCTCACCTTAGGCTGGCTGCACTTATTCAAATAGTAGACCCATTTCCAAGCACATTGCCTGGTATAAAGTAGCTATTCAAGATAATGGATGGAATGAATAATTACTAGGCATTTTGTAAGATACAGAAAAGTCATTCCCTGCTCTGGCTCAAGTCTAGTTGCCCAGAATATAGATCGGGGCTTCAGAAACCAGCTCTGTGTCTCAGTAGTAAATGATTGAACTGCTCTGAGCATCTATTTCCCCATTTGCAAAATCAGGATGAAAGTATTCACTTCCTAAGGGTACTAGAATGATTAAATGAGGCGAGGAGTAATAAAATGCTAAGAGCATTTCCTGGTTTATAGCCATTGCTTAGCAAATGCTAATTATCACCCAGCTCCACTTAAGCTTTATAGTTGGTGATCTGTTTGACTTTTCTTCTTTCTTTTGCCCCATTGGACTAGGGTGTGTGTGTGTGTGTGTGTGTGTGTGTGTGTGTGTGTGTGTGTGTGTGTGTGTGTTACTGAGAATTGAACCCAGGGGAATTTTGCCTCCTTACTACATCATTAGCTACTTTTATTTTTTTCTTTTTGAAACAGGATCTCACTAGGTTGCTGAGTCTGGTCTCGAACCTGTAATCCTTCAGTCTCAGCCTCCCCAAACCTGGGATTATAGGCATGCACCACCATGCCCAGTTTGGATTTAAATTTTAAATAACAACAAGAGCAGGACGAGATGCTGCACACCTCTAATCCCAGTACTTGGGAGGTTGAGACAGGAGGATTGCAGGTTCGAGGCCAGCCTCAGCAATTTACTGAGGCCCTCAGCAACTTAGTAAGACTATTTCAGAATAAAAATAAAATAGGACTGGGGGTGTAGCTCTGAGGTAGAACACCCCTGAGTTCAATCCCCATTACCAGGACAAACTCAAAGAAACAAAAAAGAGCCAGCATGACATCCCACTCTTTTAATCCCATACTTGAGAGGCTGACACAGAAGGATTGCAACTTAGAGGCCAGCCTGGGCAAGTTAACAAGATCCTGACTCAAAATAAAACATAAAAAGGGCTGGGGTGTGGCTAAGTGGTAGAGGAGCCCTGAGTTCAATTTCCCAGCACTGCTTTAAATAAATAGAAAAGAAAGAAAGAAAGAAAGAAAGAAAGAAAGAAAGAAAGAAAGAAAGAAAGAAAGAAGGAGGGAGGGAGGGAGGGAGGGAGGGAGGGAGGGAGGAAGGAAGGAAGGAAGGAAGGAAGGAAGGAAGGAAGGACTGGAGGTGAAGCTCAGAAGTACAACCCCTCCTGGGTACAATCCCCAGTATTACCCCCACCATCACCAATAAATAATAATAATAATAATAATAATAATAATAATAATAATAATAATAATGATAATATAGAGATGGACTATAACTTAGTGGTAGAGTGCTTTTGGGTTCAATCCCCAGTATCACACATACGCAGATACACAACAATATGAAGTGGGATCAGGGATTGGAGAGAGACAGTAAACTGGATAGCCCATAGTAGAACTCATCATGGAATTCTCCTTCTCCTCCTCCTTCTCTTTCTCCTTTTTCTCTGTCTTCTTCTTATACTGGAGATTGAACCCAGGGGAATTCTACCTGTGAATTATACCACCAGTGCTATTTTACTTTTGATTTTGAAAAAGGGTCTCACTAAGTTGCTGTCCTCGAACCTGCGATTCTCCTGTCTCAGCCTCCAAGAACTGGGATTGCAGGCATACACCACCATACCCAACTCATTCTGGGATTCTAAATCTGTGTAGATTTGGCAGAGTAATAAACATATGGGGTCATGTGAGTCTCTCAGACCCAGGGATAACTATGGGCATAAACAACTCCTGTCACTTACTTCTCCTATCAGATGTCATACTCTGTGAAAATAGGTGTTAAAGAAGCCACCCCTCAGATTTTATAAATCTGCATCTTATGTTAAAAAGTTAAAAAGTGAACGTGGGTTAAGGAGTAGTGGGGATAAACCAGGGGATCCAGGAATGCAGAATAAAAGTGAGAAATGGAAAAGGAAGACGAAAAACATCCAAAGACACACTTCTCACCTAACTCTCAGTTTTGCTGAAAGTCAGCCCTGTTGACACAAATACAGAGCTTTCTTTTCTTTTTTAGCAAGAAATGCATTTCTGAATAGCAAAAGAAAAAAAAAAAAAGCTCAACTCTCCAGCAAAAAAGCTCAACTCTCCAGCGTTAGCAGTCTGTGCTGCTGAAATAAGATCTGAAATGTGACTCAAATCCAACCTAGGAGAACATCTGGAAATCAGCTTTCCTCCCTTTCTATGCTAGAGTAAACGCCTAGCAAGGGAAGGGACCTCAGTCTGGAAGAAGAGTAATGTTTCTGCCAAGCCAAGTGACAATCACATCTTTCCTAGCGCTGAGGGAAGGCTGCAATGGGATCCTCCTCACCCTACCACTCGCCGTATGGCATGTGTTAACTGCAGTGAGAGAAAGTCCTATATGAGGATGTGGCAGAGCTCTCCCTAGCCTCTGCCTGTCAATCCCTGTCTTCCCCTGGGATGAAAATACACCATTCATTGTAAAAGTGGCAATGGCTTGTGTAAGGTTCAAGGACAGTACAAGCAAATAATAGTTAACATCTATCAAGCACTTACTATATGCAGGGCACTCATTTCATCCTTGTAACACACTTGGGTGATGTTATCCCCATTTTACAGAGGAAAAATTAAGATTTTATGTAGGGTAAAGTAACCTACTCAAGGTTGCACAGCTAGAAAGAGGTAGATGTAAGATTCCAGTGTTGAAATCTCACACCTACCTCTTTCTAGCTGTGCTTGTACTGTCTTTGAACCTTACACAAACCATTGCTACTTTTATAATGAATGGTGTATATTGTCCCTCCCCACCACGTCCACACAGGAAATTCTTTCCACGTGCTTTCCAGGAGTCTGGCTTTGTCCCTCATATATGATGTTCATCTTCATCTTCTTTCTAGATTATATTGTGTGTGTGTGTGTGAGTGTGTGTGTGTGTGAGTGTGTGTGTGTGTGTGTGTGTGTGTACTGGAAATTGAACTCAAAGGTATTCTACCTGTAACTACACCCTCAGCGCTATTAATTTTATTTATTTATATATATATATGTGTGTGTGTGTGTGTGTGTGTGTGTGTGTGTGTGTGTGTCTGTCTGTCTGTCTGTCTATCTGTCTATTTCTGGGAATTGAAAACAGAGACATTCTATCTTCAAGGTACACCTTCAGCCTTTTTTTAAAAATTTTATTGTTTTGAAATAGGGTCTTGCTAGGTTGCTGACAGTTTTGCTGCATTGCTGAGACTGTCCTAGAACTTGTGATCCTTTCTCAGCTTCCTAAGTACTGGGATTAAAGGTGTGCACCACCACACCCGGCTTGTGTGTGTGTGTGTGTGTGTGTGTGTGTGTTACTAGGGAATGAACCCAGTGGCATTCCAAATCTGAGCTACACCCCAACCCATTTTTTGTTTTGAAAAAGGGTCTTGCTAGGTTGCTGAGAGTCTCCCTAAATCACTGAGGCTGACCAAGAACCCACGATCCTATCTCAGCCTCCTAAATACTGGGATTACAGGGATGTTCTACCACGCTCACTTCTAGATTATTTTATTTTATTTCATTTTATTTTGGTAGTGGGGATTGAACCCAGGGGCATTCTACTTCTGAGCTACACACCCAGTCTTATTTTATTTTTTATTTGGAAACAAGGTATCACTAAATTTCTGAAGCTGGCAGTGAACCTGCAATCCTCTTGTCTCAGCCTCCCAAGTACTGGAATTACAGGTGTGTACCACCACTTCTAGTTATCTAGATTATTTTGTTTTATTTATTTATTTTTGTGGTACTGGGTATGGAATCCAGGAGGATTATACCTCTGAGCTATACTCCCTGACCTTTTTATTATTTCATAATCTTACTAGGTTGCTGAGAGTCTCGCTATGTTGCTGAGGCTGGTCTTGAACCTGAGAGTCTCCTGTCTCAGTAGATTATTTTAAATGGCTAAGAGTAAGGCTGGGAAAGTCCCAGCACCCACACTTTCGTCAACAGGCTAGCCCAGGCCACCAAAGATAGACATGCATTTCTTGCATGCCACAAATGCATCCAGCTAAATTGTAACTGGGAGCAGGTTGGATAAAAAACAAAGTGCTTGCTTTGCTTGCAAGGCTAGGGAAAACAAAGGGACTTCTATTATTTCCCTGCCTGGCAGGGAGTCTTTTTCCATTTGCACAAAATTGTGCTATGGGCTAACTGGAAAACAAAAATGACTTGTTTATATGCTGATATTCACAGTCCAAATGAAGTGCTGATGGTAGCTATGCTCCCTTGGGAATCCACATGTCCACACCCCAACCTTCTTTTGGATAGTAGCCTCAGGATCTTTCCAGCTCTGTCCCTCCACTTCTCTCCTCTAAACAGTATGATCATCTATCTCCAGGCCAAGGCCTCCAGCAGCATCATTAGATGAATTATAAAAAGGCATTACTGAGTTAGGCATAGTGGTGCATGCTTGTAATCCCAGTATTTGGGAGGTCCAGGCAGGAAGATCACAGGTTTGAGTATAGCCTCAGCAAAAGCCCCTGGGTTCAATCCCCAGGACGAAAGAGAGAGAGGACAGATATATGTGTGTGTGTGTATATATATATATATATATATATATATATATATATATATATATATATAGAGAGAGAGAGAGAGAGAGAGAGAGAGAGAGAGAGAGAGAGAGAGAGACCTGATAAGAAATTGAAATTAATATGGTGAAAGGATATCTGCACTCTCAAGTTCATTACAGCATTATTTACAATAGCTAGGATATGGAATCAACCTAAGTGTCCATAAATGTGTCACAGAGCGGCAAGTTTGCTTTGGTTCTTGTCACCCCAAAAGAAAGATTTCATTTGGGGGACACAGGTAGGGTGAGCATAAAGGGTGTTATTGGTAAGTTCACCAGGAAGGTCACAGAGCTAACTGGTACAAGAGTCAAAAAAAAAAAAAAGAGAGAGCGAGTCTGCCACATGATGAGTTCTTATACTGTCCAGAAGTCCCACCCCCTCCTCATGCACAGTAATTTGGGGTGGTCAGTTCTGGGTTTTGCTTCACTTCTGGGTTTTGTGCCACAGCCTAGTGCGACTGGGCTAAATTCGCCGTGTTGGAATGTTTCCACTGGTGACTAAAGCTCCAATGTAAAAGCTGCAAGTCTCTGATCACAGATGGGTGGGGTAATCTCCATATCTCTTCTCAGTAACACTCCTCCCTGTCCTATTTATTTCTCTGCCCTGCTCATCTCTTAATTAATCACTCAGCAAATGGGTGAACAGATTTAAAAAAATGGTATGATTGTACAATGGAATATTATTTACCCATTAAAAGGAAGGACATTTTGTCATTTGTTTTAATGTGGATGAATCTGGAAGACATTATGCTAAGTTAAGTAAGTCAGCCACAGAAAGATAATTACATATGGAATCTTAAAAAGTAGAACTTCTAGAAGTCGAAAATAGAATGATATTTATGAAGATTGGACTGGGCATGAGGAAGGGAATGGGTTATTATTGGCCAATGGCACCAAGTTTCAATTAGAAGAAATGTTTATTGCACTGCAGAGTGAATATAGTCAATATAATGTATTGTGTATTTCAAAATAACGAAGAGAGTAATTTCAAATATCTCACTAGAAAAATGGCAAGTTGTCATTAGCTTGATTCAATCATTCTGTAATGTATACATATACCAGAACATCACATTGAGCCATGCTTAATGATGCTCCCCTGTAATCCCAGTACTTGGGAGGCTGAGACAGGTGGATCACAGGTTCAAAGCCAGCCTTGCAACTTTGTGAGGCCCTGCTTTCAAATTAAAAAAAAAAAACACAGCTGGAAATGTAACTTGAAGGTAAAATATCCCTGGGTTGCACCAACCCCAGCACCATAAGAAAACAAATAAAAACATCACATCGTGCCCTATAAATGTATATAATTATTATTTGTCAATGTAAACTAGTATTCTTTAAAAAATAGAAAGAGGCAGCCTTGCTTGGGAGGGCAAACTAAGAAAAGGATGTCCTTTTTTGTGGCTCATGTAACTTTGAATCAGAACACACTGCTGGGAAATGGGAGTACAGAATGGATTTCAGTTCCCACTTTCATCCCCCCTGACTGCCAGATAAGGTTCCTGTGTGGAGGAGACAGCCTATTTAGTCTTCTACACGGGGCCAGATCCATCTTCCCAGCCAACAGGAGTCTCTGTCCCTCTTGATCTCCAAGAACACCTAATGAATTTGAAGGTTAGAATGTTAATTATTTTGCAATCCACCATGAATTATTTCCCAAATAGATAATAAGGTTACTGAGAACAAGATTGATTAGGTATCTATTTAATGTATACCCCTCACAGTACATGATGTTGATCCAGGAATCAGTCAACAAATAGTTACTGAGATAAACTGAATTGTGATGTGGAGAGGGGCAAATATGTTAATTTTTTGTGCCCTGAAATGATACTGCATTCACATTCAGAAACATCCTACTCATCCCTTATCCTCTACTCCCACCCTACCACACTCACTAGGTAACACTCTACTGTCTAGCCTCCTTATATAACGTAGGCCTCTCCACTTCATTGGGAGCAAAATAGTACTCATTTAAAGTCAAATTCTTCCTGGAAATCACAGAGGCTGTGATTTGGTCCAACTTTTACAAAGTGGATTTCTGTGTGTGTGTGTGTGTGTGTGTGTGTGTGTGTGTGTGTGTGTGTGTTTGTGCTGGGGATTGAATTCAGGGGCATTGTACCTCTGAGCTACACCCCCAGCCTTGCTGTACTCAAACCTATGATCCTTCTGTCTCAGCCTCCAAAGTACTGGGATTCCAAGCATGCACCACCACACTGACTCACAAAGTGAATTTTGACTGTCTTTTGCTATTCTCTTTCAAGTGCAGGGATCAATGATTTAAATTTTTCTAATATTCAAAGAAGCCTCAGCCTGGGAGGACCCATGTACGTCAACCACCTCTGTGTGTGCTCACTGTAGCAGGAAACACAGGCTGCTGTCAATGAAACAGAAGAATACTACAGGGAAATGAATACTCCTGAGAATGTCAAGTTGCTTATCATGAACAACATTCTCAGGCACTGAGGAAATCTATATTAATCAGTTGTTGAAATGGAAGGTCATTTTATTTCAAGTTAGACTGTAGTCAATACCTGGATGGATTTTCAAACAACAAATTCTTGTAAACACTGAATTAGGTATTCAAGTGCTGGAGGATAATGGGACATGTAGTACGGTCGGGTGAGAATGTACCATATAGTGTTCCTGGGTGCTTAGAGAACTATTGAGGAAAGGAGTAGAAAGCTCTAAACTCTTCCACCCCTAATCTAGATTGATATCATACTTCCTTCCTTTGAATTTTTCAAAAATTGTGAAAAATACACATAACTTAAAATATGCCATCTTAGACATTTTAAGTGTATAATTCAATAGTATTAGGCACATTCACATTGTTGTACAACCAATCTCTAGAACGCTTTTCATTTTACAGAAAAAAGTTGTACCCATTAAATAGCAGCTCCTCATTCTCCCCTCTTCCTAGGTCCTTGAAACATCGTTCTACTTTCTCTATGAATTTTATAGTCTAGGTACTGCATATAAAAGGAATTCCTGATGATTTTTGTATACATGGCAGAGATCACTTCTCACTTTTTGATTGTATTGCCCCAATTTGAGTCATAACAAGCCTCTCTTTGGCCTACCCATTACCACTAACAGATTATGCCTGTAAAAATACTTTCTCATTCTGCCCATTAAGTGTTAGTGATCCTTGAGGTTCTACCTTGGATCAACTTTTCTTCTCATTCTGCAATTTGAGAAAGTTTCATCCAATTCCACAGTACTGATATGATACTCTCAAATTCATATATTCTAGTTTAGGTCTCTCTTCCATGCTATACACCAGTCTATTCAACTGACTACTTGGTATCTCTACTTGGATATCTCCTAGGCACCTCAATATTTTCAAAACTGATTTGGCATGGTGACTCACATCTGTAATCCCAGTACTTGGGAGGCTGAGATAGGAGGATTGTAGGTTTGAGGCCAGCCTCAGGAATGTAGTGAGACTCTCAGCAGCCTAGTAAGACCCTTTTTTGTTTCAAAATAAAAAATAAAAAAGTCCCAGGTGTGTAGCTGGGAGGTGGAATGCCCCTGGGTTCAATCTCTAGTAATAAAAGAATTTTCAAAACTGAACTCACCACCCCTATAATCTACTCTTGCTTCAGTGCTTCCTGGCTTAGTGAATAATATTATCATTCACACAACTGCTCAAGGAAGAAATGTAGGACCATCCACAACTCCCACCTCTTTACCCATAGAATCCACTAAATCTGTGTGTGTGTGTGTGTGTGTGTGTGTGTGTGTGTGTGTGTGTGTGTGTGTTTTACTGGGGGTCCTGCCTGCTGTTTGATTCTGAATATCACGTCAAGGGACAAGAGGCATGCTAACTCTTCACCTTCCCAGGCATAAGTCATATACCTCTGATCAGAACTATGGTTGCTCTTCTGAATTAAGAGGTAGAATATCAGAAAAGATTTGTAGTCCATTTGACTCCTGGAGACTTTTATTTGCATTACACACAGGAGTGCTGTGGCAGTGGTGAGTGCCCAGTATTGAAACTGTGGAGTTTTAGTATCCAATCCTTTGTTGCTGCCAAAACTCCCACTCATAGAAACTCATTGATGATTCCTAGTGGTAGTCCTACTTTCTGCTGAAGACATTCTGCTCCAAAATTATAGGGGAAGTTGGACATGTCCTAGTCGTGTGTGTGTGTGTGTGTGTGTGTGTGTGTGTGTGTGTGTGTGTGTATGTGTGTGTGTGTGTGTGTGTGTAGTTACTGGGGATTGAACCCAGGGGCATTCATCCACTGAGCTACACCCCTGCCATATTTTATTTTTTATTTTGAAACAGGGTCTCACTAAGTTGATGAGGGCCTCACTAAGTTTCTGAGACTGGCCTGTAACCTGTGATTCTCATGTCTCAGCTTACCAAGTACTGAGATTACAGGTATGCACCACCACATTGAGCATTCCTGATCTTTTAATAGACAAATAGCAAAATGATAATACACACACATAGCACTTACGTATCACTCATTATTTAAAAGGTTTTATATGTATTAACTAATTTAATCCTCACATTAACCTTAAAATGGGTACCATTAAATACCCATTTTAAAGATGAGGACAGAGAGGAATCCAAGATGGCGCCTGAGTGAAACAACCTTTCCCAGGCGCTGTGATTTCGAACAAAATTTACCATAAAGAGCCTTTTAACCAAAGGAAATAACAACGAAAAAAGCGATATTCGAATCTCAACTTTTAAAAAAAGCCTAGAAAGCGGAGCAGGCCGACCAAGGAAGACCGCCGCCACGCCCCGGGGCGGGCGCCCGGCTGGCGTCACGGTACGGAGGAGTCCGGCTGTGGAGCCAGGACTTGGAACTCTGGTGATCAATCAGAAGCCATAAGCTACAAACTCCACACAGCGACCAGGCAGGCGTGGAGTGAGCACCCCCAGGATCCTACACTCTACGCAGGCGGGGACCCCCGAAACAGCCACAGCGACTGGAACTCGTGGGATGGGACAAACAGCGTAAGCCCCTGCGGGTCTGCCCCTGCTGCGCGCCACTGCAGAGAGGGAACGGTGACTGTCTACACAGCAGAGCTTGAAGCAGGGCTGCCGTGGACACAGTTCCCTGACAGAAGGAAAGTGAACCAGAGGGGATGAAACGTGATTGGGGCAACAAGAGGCGCTGAAAAAAGCCCAGTCGGAAGAGGGGAGACTGCTCTCACCACGAACCAGCGGCCAGCTTGCTACCAGCCCCGCCCATCCAACTTCCTGTCAACTATCCAGACAGTGACCTCTGGCGCCCCCCAGCGGACCGGAGGAGGAACAGGCCGAGCAGCACAGATCAGTGAGTTTGCACCTCCAAGGTGCAGGGAACACTATATGAGGGATAGGCTCAAACACCCGCCCTTCTAGAACTTAGGAACATAAGGGTGGAAGAACCCAGTGCATGTAGGGCACCTGGAAAGACCCGGCATTTAGACTGCACACCTGCCAAAAGCAAGGACAGGGAGAGAGACGCAACCAGGCCCTGTGGAGAGCCCAGAGACATCAGCTAAGACCAACAAAACCCCCTGCCTGCATTGACAGAGAAAATTAAAATCCCAGACACACACTCAAAAATTTAAGCTTGATACTTATGAACTAGCAGTGTCCGTTTTAGTGTCTGGTTGCTGTTTTTAGACTTTGGGGTCTTTTTTGTTTTGTTTTTGTTTCTTTAGTATTAAGTTGTATCTGTTTTTATCCTGTTTTTATTTGTATTGCCTTGATTCTTTTATGTTTGTTTGAATGATTACTTGCTTTGTAATTACTTGCTTAGGTTGTTGAATCTCCTCCTTATCCCTTTTACAAGCTCGCCCCCCATCTATATTCCTCTCCTCAACACTTTACCTTCTCTCTTTTCTTTTCCTCTTTTTCCTGTCTCATACCAAGGCCATCTCATACTTCCACACTCAAAACTCTATATTCACTACCAGATTCTCCCAACAGATATAAACTCAAGAGCAAGGGAACCATGGGAAGGGAAAATAACAAAGAAACAATGAGCTACCACAACCCCTCAATAACAGATCTCACCAACCCAGAATGGCAGAGATTACCAGAAGAACAATTCAGATCTCTAATACTAGAAACAATACAGAATTTTCAGAAAGAAAGCAGGGAAAATTGGAAAGAATTAAAGGAAGAAATAAAGGAACAAATAAACAAAGAATTCAACGACGTGAAAAGAAACCAAAGAGAAGCACTGAAGGAAGTGAAAGATGAAATAATCAAAATGAAGGCCTCAATACAAACTATAAACAGCAGATTAGATCACATGGAAAATAGAATACCACTCCTAGAGGATGACCACTCCAAAAATGAATCTATAGTGCATAACTTAGAAAAAAAAATGACAATATGAATTGGACATGGAAGAGATCTGGGCCAATTTTAAAATAGCTAACCTAAGAATAATAGGCATAGAAGAGGGATTAGAAGTTGAAACTTATGGAATAAACAATCTCTTCAAAGAAATAATAACAGAATTTTCCAAACATAGAAAGAGAAGTAGACACACAGGTACAGGAAACATACAGAACTCCCTCAAGACAAGACCAAAGAAGAGGTTCACCACGCCACATAGTAATCAAACTGACCAATGTAGAGGCAAAGGAGAGAATCTTAAAGGCAACGAAAGTAAAAGGCCAAGTGACATTTAGAGGCAAACCAACTAGAATCACTCCAGACCTCCCGAATCAAGTCATGAAAGCCAGGAGAGGCTGGAGTAACATATTCCAAACTCTGAAAGAAAATAACTTGCATCCAAGATTCTCATACCCAGCGAAACTCTCTCTTAAAATTGACAGTGATATAAAAACCTTCCATGACAAACAGAAACTGAAGGAATTTTTGTCTTCCAAACCAGCACTAGAGAAACTGCTTAAGAGATTAACTACAAAGAAGAACTAACCAGTAAATGTCAGAACCAGAGAAACAATAACTTCCAGGAAGCAAACAGCTAAGCAAAGAAGAACAAACACTACTGCAAACAGAAGTCAAAACCCAAAATGTTAGGAATTAAAAATCATCTCTCAATAATCACACTGAATATAAATGGTCTCAATTCCCCAATAAAAAGGCACAGGGTGGCAAAATGGATCAAAACCCAGAATCCATCTATATGCTGCCTGCAAGAAACACACCTTACAAGCAAAGACTCCCACAAACTAAAGGTGAGGGGCTGGAGTAAGGTAATTCATGCCAATGGAACTCGAAGACAAGCAGGAGTAGCAACTATGATATCAGATAAACTAGACTTCAAGCTCAAGCTTACCAGAAGAGAGAAAGCAGGTCATTTTTTACTAGTAAAAGGAGCAATCCAGCAAGAGGAAATAACAATTATCAACATCTATGCCCCAAACATAGGTGCAGCCACTTTCATAAAACAAACTCTATATGATATAAAGACACACATAGATCCCAATACACTAATAGTAGGAGACTTCAATACTCCTCTTACATCTCTAGATCGCTCCTCTAAACAAAAGGTCAGTAGAGACGCCTCAGACCTAAAGGATACCATAAACCAAAGGGACCTATTAGACACATATAGACTCTTCCACCCAACTACAACTGAATTCACATTTTTCTCAGCTGCTCATGGAACCTTCTCCAAAATAGACCACATTCTCGGCCACAAAGCGAGCACTGGCAAATTCAAAAAATGCAACATAATTCCCTGCATCTTCTCAGACCACAGTGGAGTGAAACTAGAAATAAACTCCAGGAAG